>CM067528.1:13392500-13655409 GCA_034509925.1 Hirudinaria manillensis | reverse complement strand
AAATAATAATAATAATAATAATAATAATAATAATAATAATAATAATAATAATAATAACAATAATAATAGTAATGATGATAATAATAACAATAATAATAGCAATAATAATAATAATAATAATAATATTAATAACATTAATAATAATTATAATAATAACAATAACGATAATAATAATAATAATAATAATAATAATAAGAATAAGAAGAAGAAGAAACCACCAAATAAGGACACTCGTCAGATGTCGCTAAAATATATCGATTCTCGTGATAACGACTAATCAACTATTTGCGACAAAATTATATAGCACTCACTCCTTGGTCACCTTCTTCGAACAATATTAGCCGTAAAATTCGACTAATTACGGATCCGCTCTAAGGAGCGTAGGTCGTAAAAAGCGGTCTCACGATTAAAGCAAATGTTTTCTTCTGCGAAAGCGGAACGACATTTTTTTTCTCCTATCTTAACCCTAACCGTGTCAATACCATCGTAGGAGGAAACAATTTTCTTTAATCATTGAGTACGGCAATCAATCGAGGATTTTGACAATCTCAGAAGATAACTAATTAATAAGAGAGAATATAACGACTCCCGTAAGGAAACGTCCCAATGTGCCGAGATTCACTGCGAGTTTTAACCGTCAAACGGCTATTTCTCAATGCATAATCTCTTATTTACAATAAATCCGAATGGATTTAAATCGACTCGATTTGCAGTCTCCAGAACTTTTTTTAAAAAAAAGCCCCCGATTAAGATGAAAACTTCATCGAAAACCGGACGAGAACCTGCCACCTGTCGACGAATATTAAACATTTCAGTTAGCTGATTCCCGGAAATGAAAATTCATCAAATACGGGTCGGGTATCGGTTATCTGTCACTGTTTAATGGATTTCAGGGCTCAGTCCATTGGACCAAAGCTCCTCGGAATACGGTGAATAATTCACCGAAAACCGGGCAAAAATCCGCCAAATATTAAAACCCGAACCAGCAATCTATCGACGGAAATTTCATGGTCTCCAGGGCTCAATCCAAAGGACCAAAACCCCTCGGAATACGATCAAAAATTCATCGGAAACCGAGATTGAATCCGCCATTTCTGTCGAGATAAGCTAAAATTTAAAATTATCGTACACTCTGGAAGAACATCCGCCAGATGCCGCATAAATTAATCGATTCTCAGCAAATTGACTGATCGATTTTTTGATCCTGCGTCTAGGCTATAATTTATAAATGTATAAATTAAAATGTAGGAGGACCCTTAAATTGAAAAATAATTTAAGTCCATCCTACATTAACCATTGTTCTTAGACTCCTTCTTAATACTTTCGACAAGAACTTTCGCTAGAGGTCGCTGAAATTAAACTTTCGATAATCCAATATGTCAAATTTTTAATCTCACATTATAAACCTCTACGCTAGTTCTTACAAGTCATTCTTCTCTTCTTTTCTTTCTACTTAACCCACCAGAGATCGCTGAAATTTATCGATTCTCGTCAATGCGATCTATCGATACTAGTTTCGTACCGAGCGCCTATTTTATGAATTTATATTTATATTATATAAATTTATATAAATTAAGGCATTTATCCGTAGGACTCATTTTAAATTAAAGAATAATTTAAACTTATCCTACACTCTGGAAATTCCTTTGATCCCAAATAAGAACGCCCGCTAGATGTCGCGGAAACTAATCGATTCTCAGCAAACTGACTTATCGATTTTTTGATCCTGCGTCTAGACTATAATTTATAAATGTATAAATTAAATT
This sequence comes from Hirudinaria manillensis, assembly GCA_034509925.1. Lineage (NCBI taxonomy): Eukaryota > Metazoa > Annelida > Clitellata > Hirudinida > Hirudinidae > Hirudinaria > Hirudinaria manillensis. Next base: position 13,653,643 of record CM067528.1, on the reverse strand, counting down.
GTAGGAGGACCCTTAAATTGAAAAATAATTTAAGTCTATCCAACGTTAACCATTGTTCTTAGACTCCTTCTTAATACTTTCGACAAGAACTTTCGCTAGAGGTCGCTGAAATTAAACTTTCGATAATCCAATTTGTCAAATTTTTAATCTCACATATTGTAAACTTCTACGCTAGCTCTTACAAGTCATTCTTCCTTTCTTTCTTCTTAACCCACCAGAGATCGCTGAAATTTATCGATTCTCGTCAACACGATCTATCGATACTAGTTTCGTACCGAGCGCCTATTTGATGAATTTATATTTATATTATATAAATTTATATAAATTAAGGCATTTATCCGTAGGACTCATTTTAAATTAAAAAATAATTTAAATTTATCCTACACTCTGGAAATTCCTTTGATCCCAAATAAGAACGCCCGCTAGATGTCGCGGAAACTAATCGATTCTCAGCAAACTGACTTATCGATATTTTGATCCTGCGTCTAGACTATAATTTATAAATGTATAAATTAAAATGTAGGAGGACCCTTAAATTGAAAAATAATTTAAGTCCATCCTACGTTAACCATTGTTCTTAGACTCCTTCTTAATACTTTCGACAAGAACTTTCGCTAGAGGTCGCTGAAATTAAACTTTCGATAATCCAATTTGTCAAATTTTTAATCTCACATATTGTAAACTTCTACGCTAGCTCTTACAAGTCATTCTTCCTTTCTTTCTTCTTAACCCACCAGAGATCGCTGAAATTTATCGATTCTCGTCAACACGATCTATCGATACTAGTTTCGTACCGAGCGCCTATTTGATGAATTTATATTTATATTATATAAATTTATATAAATTAAGGCATTTATCCGTAGGACTCATTTTAAATTAAAAAATAATTTAAATTTATCCTACACTCTGGAAATTCCTTTGATCCCAAATAAGAACGCCCGCTAGATGTCGCGGAAACTAATCGATTCTCAGCAAACTGACTTATCGATATTTTGATCCTGCGTCTAGACTATAATTTATAAATGTATAAATTAAAATGTAGGAGGACCCTTAAATTGAAAAATAATTTAAGTCCATCCTACGTTAACCATTGTTCTTAGACTTCTTCTTAATACTTTCGACAAGAACTTTCGCTAGAAGTCGCTGAAATTAAACTTTCGATAATCCAATTTGTCAAATTTTTAATCTCACATTATAAACCTCTACGCTAGTTCTTACAAGTCATTCTTCTCTTCTTTTCTTTCTACTTAACCCACCAGAGATCGCTGAAATTTATCGATTCTCGTCAATGCGATCTATCGATACTAGTTTCGTACCGAGCGCCTATTTTATGAATTTATATTTATATTATATAAATTTATATAAATTAAGGCATTTATCCGTAGGACTCATTTTAAATTAAAGAATAATTTAAACTTATCCTACACTCTGGAAATTCCTTTGATCCCAAATAAGAACGCCCGCTAGATGTCGCGGAAACTAATCGATTCTCAGCAAACTGACTTATCGATTTTTTGATCCTGCGTCTAGACTATAATTTATAAATGTATAAATTAAATTGTAGGAGGACCCTTAAATTGAAAAATAATTTAAGTCTATCCAACGTTAACCATTGTTCTTAGACTCCTTCTTAATACTTTCGACAAGAACTTTCGCTAGAGGTCGCTGAAATTAAACTTTCGATAATCCAATTTGTCAAATTTTTAATCTCACATATTGTAAACTTCTACGCTAGCTCTTACAAGTCATTCTTCCTTTCTTTCTTCTTAACCCACCAGAGATCGCTGAAATTTATCGATTCTCGTCAACACGATCTATCGATACTAGTTTCGTACCGAGCGCCTATTTGATGAATTTATATTTATATTATATAAATTTATATAAATTAAGGCATTTATCCGTAGGACTCATTTTAAATTAAAAAATAATTTAAATTTATCCTACACTCTGGAAATTCCTTTGATCCCAAATAAGAACGCCCGCTAGATGTCGCGGAAACTAATCGATTCTCAGCAAACTGACTTATCGATATTTTGATCCTGCGTCTAGACTATAATTTATAAATGTATAAATTAAAATGTAGGAGGACCCTTAAATTGAAAAATAATTTAAGTCCATCCTACGTTAACCATTGTTCTTAGACTTCTTCTTAATACTTTCGACAAGAACTTTCGCTAGAAGTCGCTGAAATTAAACTTTCGATAATCCAATTTGTCAAATTTTTAATCTCACATTATAAACTTCTACGCTAGTTCTTACAAGTCATTCTTCTCTTCTTTTCTTTCTACTTAACCCACCAGAGATCGCTGAAATTTATCGATTCTCGTCAATGCGATCTATCGATACTAGTTTCGTACCGAGCGCCTATTTTATGAATTTATATTTATATTATATAAATTTATATAAATTAAGGCATTTATCCGTAGGACTCATTTTAAATTAACGAATAATTTAAATTTACCCTACACTCTGGAAATTCCTTTGATCCCAAATAAGAACGCCCGCTAGATGTCGCGGAAACTAATCGATTCTCAGCAAATTGACTTATCGATTTTTTGATCCTGCGTCTAGACTATAATTTATAAATGTATAAATTAAATTGTAGGAGGACCCTTAAATTGAAAAATAATTTAAGTCCATCCTACGTTAACCATTGTTCTTAGACTTCTTCTTAATACTTTCGACAAGAACTTTCGCTAGAGGTCGCTGAAATTAAACTTTCGATAATCCAATTTGTCAAAATTTTAATCTCACATATTGTAAACTTCTACGCTAGCTCTTACAAGTCATTCTTCCTTTCTTTCTTCTTAACCCACCAGAGATCGCTGAAATTTATCGATTCTCGTCAACACGATCTATCGATACTAATTTCGTACCGAGCACCTATTTTATGAATTTATATTTATATTATATAAATTTATATAAACTAAGGCATTTATCCGTAGGACTCATTTTAAATTAACGAATAATTTAAATTTATCCTACACTCTGGAAATTCCTTTGATCCCAAATAAGAACGCCCGCTAGAAGTCGCGGAAACTAATCGATTCTCAGCAAATTGACTTATCGATTTTTTGATCCTGCGTCTAGACTATAATTTATAAATGTATAAATTAATACGTAGGAGGACTCTTAAATTGAAAAATAATTTAAGTCCACCCTACGTTAACCATGGTTCTTAGACTTCTTCTTTCTTCTTAATACTCTCAACAAGAACTTTCGCTAGAGGTCGCTGAAATTAAACTTTCGATAATCCGATTTGTCGAATTTATAATCTCACATATTGTAAACTTCCACGCTAGTTCTTACATTCATTCATTTTCTTTTCTTTTTACCAGAGATCGCTGAAATTTATCGATTCTCGTCAACTCGATCTATCGATACTAATTTCGTACCGAGTGCCTATTTTATGAATTTAGATTTATATTATATAAATTTATATAAACTAAGGCATTTATCCGTAGGACTCATTTTAAATTAACGAATAATTTAAATTTATCCTACACTCTGGAAATTCCTTTGATCCCAAATAAGAACGCCCGCTAGATGTCGCGGAAACTAATCGATTCTCAGCAAACTGACTTATCGATATTTTGATCCTGCGTCTAGACTATAATTTATAAATGTATAAATTAAAATGTAGGAGGACCCTTAAATTGAAAAATAATTTAAGTCCATCCTACGTTAACCATGGTTCTTAGACTTCTTCTTAATACTTTCGACAAGAACTTTCGCTAGAGGTCGCTGAAATTAAACTTTCGATAATCCGATTTGTCGAATTTATAATCTCACCTATTGTAAACTTCCACGCTAGTTCTTACATTCATTCATTTTCTTTTCTTTTTACCAGAGATCGCTGAAATTTATCGATTCTCGTCAACTCGATCTATCGATACTAATTTCGTACCGAGCGCCTATTTTATGAATTTAGATTTATATTATATAAATTTATATAAACTAAGGCATTTATCCGTAGGACTCATTTTAAATTAACGAATAATTTAAATTTATCCTACACTCTGGAAATTCCTTTGATCCCAAATAAGAACGCCCGCTAGATGTCGAGCAAACTAATCGATTCTCAGCAAATTGACTTATCGATTTTTTGATCCTGCGTCTAGGCTATAATTTATAAATGTATAAATTAATACGTAGGAGGACTCTTAAATTGAAAAATAATTTAAGTCCACCCTACGTTAACCATGGTTCTTAGACTTCTTCTTTCTTCTTAATACTTTCAACAAGAACTTTCGCTAGAGGTCGCTGAAATTAAACTTTCGATAATCCGATTTGTCGAATTTATAATCTCACATATTGTAAACTTCCACGCTAGTTCTTACATTCATTCATTTTCTTTCCTTTTACCAGAGATCGCTGAAATTTATCGATTCTCGTCAACACGATCTATCGATACTAGTTTCGTACCGAGCGCCTATTTGATGAATTTATATTTATATTATATAAATTTATATAAATTAAGGCATTTTATCCGTAGGACTCATTTTAAATTAACGAATAATTTAAACTTATCCTACACTCTGGAAATTCCCTTGGTCCCAAATAAGAACGCCCGCTAGATGTCGCGGAAATTAATCGATTCTCAGCAAACAGACTTATCGATTTCTGATCCTGCGTCTAGGCTATAATTTATAAATGTATAAATTAATATATAGGAGGACTCTTAAATTGAAAAATAATTTAAGTCCACCCTACGTTAAGCATGGTTCTTAGACTTCTTCTTTCTTCTTTCTTCTTTCTTCTTAATACTTTCAACAAGAACTTTCGCTAGAGGTCGCTGAAATTAAACTTTCGATAATCCAATTTGTCGAATTTATAATCTCACATATTGTAAACTTCTACGCTAGTCCTTACAATCAATTCATTCAATTTCTTTTCTTTCTACCAGAGATCACTGAAACTTATCGATTCTCGTCAACTCGATCTATCGATTCTAATTTCGTAATGAGCACCTCCCGCAAGGAAGCGTTCCAATGTGCAGAGATTCACTGCGAGTGTTAACCGTCAAACGGCTATTTCTCAATGCATAATCTCTCATTTACAATAAATCCGAATGGATTTAAATCGACTCGATTTGCAGTCTCCAGAGCTTTTTTGAAAAACCCCCGATTTAGATGAAAACTTCATCGAAAACCGGGCGAGAACCTGCCACCTGTCGACGGATATTAAACATTTCAGTTAACTGACTCCCGGAGATGAAAATTCATCAAAAACGGGTCGGGAATCTGTTATCTGTCATTGTTTAATGGATTTCAGGGCTAAGTCTATTGGACCAAAGCTCCTCGGAATACGGCGAAAAATTCACCGAAAACCGGGCAAAAATCCGCTAAATATTAAAACCCGAACCCGCCATCTATCGACGAAAGTTTCATGGGCTCCAGGGCCCAGTCCAAAGGACCAAAACCCCTCGGAATACGATCAAAAATTCATCTGAAACCGAGAGTGAACCTACCATCTGTCGACGGAAACTAGAATTTAATTGACTTCATGGTTATCCAGAAAACCGTGTTGCCTATAATTCTCCTGGCAATATCTCATTTGACATCAATGTGTTTGGCACTACTATATGAGTCTAAAAAATGACTCTCTCTTAAAAATAAAAAATCTCTCTTGCGATCAACTCGAATAAATATTTGCGAAGATCGCTTAAAAGGCAATTAATCTTCGTCACGGACCCCCAACGAGCCTACAAGCGACCTGACACGAACATTTCCAAGACGAGCAGCCATGCTGACGAGACACCCCCCATGGTTGTCTGTCTACACCGCCAGTATCCAGTGGGAACTGCTCAACGAGACACGTCATTAGAACGACTGGCTAATGACTATTTCGATCGTGGTTAAATAGCCACGTTTTTCCGTTTTGATCTACATTTTCCACCTTCGAGGGTTGTACGACAACCGAGGGCCTAGTGGTATAAAAATGTTTTTAAATAAATGTTTTTTAAAAATGTATTAAACGGATTATCTTATCAATGTTCGTCTTGTTTCTGCCACAAGGTTAGCATCCGAGTTTTGGTGAGTTACGATTAATCTAATCCGACGCTGCACATAACTCTCTGCAAAAATTTAGATCTTGCATTCTAGCATTATTCTTTACAATGGAATTACAATTGTTTTCCATTGTGTTTGCATTATAAGGCAAAGGTAGCTCGGTTTAAACAACATTCGCTACGATATGAATACACGCTAGATGGCGCAGAAACCTGTAATAATTGCAAGTTGTACATCAGGGTCGTTATAAATCAAGATTAATCTAATCCGAAATTATACACGGCTACTTACAAATGTTATATCTTGCATTCTGGCTCATATTCTTGCTACTGGAATTACAATAGCTTTTTTCCATCGCATAAGAATACCCGCTAGATGTCGCTTTAATGTTTGCAAGATTTACATCAGGGTCGTTATAAATCAGGATTAATCTAATCCGACATTATACACGGCTACATACAAATGTTATATCTTGCATTCTAGCTCATATTCTTGCTACTGGAATTACAATAGCTTTTTTCCATCGCATAAGAATACCCGCTAGATGTCGCTTTAATGATTGCAAGATTTGCATCAAGGTCGTTATAAATCGGGATTAAAATAATCCGATACTATACACGGCTACATACAAATGCCATATCTTGCATTCTGGCTCATATTCTTGCTAATTGGAATTACAATAGCTTTTTCCATAGCATAAGAATACCCGCTAGATGTCGCTCAAAGGATTGCAAGACTTAACAACAATAATAATAATAATGATAATAATAATAATAATAATAATAATAATAATAATAATAATAATAACGTTAATAAACCCTAACCCTAACCACTAACCCTAACCCTAACCCAAATAATAATAATAATAATAATAATAATAATAATAATAATAATAATAATAATAATAATAATAATAATAATAATAATAATAATAATAATAACAATAATAATAGTAATGATGATAATAATAACAATAATAATAGCAATAATAATAATAATAATAATATTAATAACATTAATAATAATTATAATAATAACAATAACGATAATAATAATAATAATAATAATAATAATAAGAATAAGAAGAAGAAGAAACCACCAAATAAGGACACTCGTCAGATGTCGCTAAAATATATCGATTCTCGTGATAACGACTAATCAACTATTTGCGACAAAATTATATAGCACTCACTCCTTGGTCACCTTCTTCGAACAATATTAGCCGTAAAATTCGACTAATTACGGATCCGCTCTAAGGAGCGTAGGTCGTAAAAAGCGGTCTCACGATTAAAGCAAATGTTTTCTTCTGCGAAAGCGGAACGACATTTTTTTTCTCCTATCTTAACCCTAACCCTAACCCTAACCCTAACCCTAACCCTAACCCTAACCCTAAACCCCATTTTTGGTTTTAATTTTTTTTGGGTTCCCAATAAAAAATTTTTACCAAATAAACAACTTATTTCTTTGGTTTCTCCAAGGGCTGAGTTTTCGTCTCTTGTTGTAACACTAATTTATCGTTCATTGATGAATTCGTGGTAAAACTACTAAGTTAATTTAATTACATTTTTGGTTTTAATTTTTTGGGTTCCCAATAATTTTTTTCCAAATAAACAACTTATTTCTTTAGTTTCTCCAAGGGCTGAGTTTTCATCTCTTGTTGTAACACTAATTTATCGTTCATTGATGAATTCGTGGTAAAACTACTAAGTTAATTTAATTACATTTTTGGTTTTAATTTTTTGGGTTCCCAATAATTTTTTTTCCAAATAAACAACTTATTTCTTTGGTTTCTCCAAGGGCTGAGTTTTCATCTCTTGTTGTAACACTAATTTATCGTTCATTGATGAATTCGTGGTAAAAATACTAAGTTAATTTGTTGTTTTGGGCGATGATTTATCATCCCTTATTGATCGTCATTCTCAAAAATCTTTAACGTTAAATACGTTTTGAGATTTTTTTTGAAAAACGCACGTTTTAAACTACTTTAATTTAATTTATTTTATTTTAATTGCATTTTTGGTCTTAATTTTTTTTGGGTTCCCAATAAAAAAATTTTTTTACCAAATAAACAACTTATCTCTTTGGTTTCTCCAAGGGCTGAGTTTTCATCTCTTTTTGTAACACTAATTTATCGTTCACTGATGAATTCGTGGTAAAACTACTAAGTTAATTTAATTACATTTTTGGTTTTAATTTTTTTGGGTTCCCAATAATTTTTTTTCCAAATAAACAACTTATTTCTTTGGTTTCTCCAAGGGCTGAGTTTTCATCTCTTGTTGTATCACTAATTTATCGTTCATTGATGAATTCGTGGTAAAACTACTAAGTTAATCTAATTACATTCTTTGTTTTTAATTTTTTGGGTTCCCAATAATTTTTTTCCAAATAAACAACTTATTTCTTTGGTTTCTCCAAGGGCTGAGTTTTCATCTCTTGTTGTAACACTAATTTATCGTTCATTGATGAATTCGTGGTAAAACTACTAAGTTAATTCGTTGTTTTGGGCGATGATTTATCATCCCTTATTGATCTAATATTTTTTTGAAAAAACGTGCTTCGACGGGTATTTATTTTTATTAAGTGAATTTGCAATCGGTTTCGTTATTTTCTCCTAAAATTCTTTTTACGATAAATACGTTTTAAGAATTTTTTTGGGAACATACGAGTACTACTTTAATTCCAAGCTTGCTTAGCAATTCTTGGCGTTGTAGTTAAACATTTTGTCCGTATCTGGCTCTTATTTTTATGGGTTCCCAATAACTTTAATGCCAGTTTATATCATCAATTGCCGATATATTGTCTCTTGATGCATTGTTAATTTAGTTAGATCTATATTGTGTGTTTTTGACGATTACGGTACATAAATTGCTTGATTATCTACTAACAAAGAAAGTGGAAGTGCAGTTTTATTTATATTTTATGTCTTAATCCTAACCCTAACCCTAACCCTAACCCTAACCCTAACCTAACCTAACCTAACCCTAACCCTAACCCTAACCCTAACCCTTTTCACGATAAATACGTCTAAAGAATTTTTTTGGGGAACATACGACTCTCTGTTACTGCATTATTTCAATTCTTGCGTTGCAATTCTTGGTAGTGCAGTTAACATTTTTTGTCCTAATCTGCGTTAACTTTAATGGGTTCCCAATATCTTTAATGCCAGATATCTAACTAGTCTTATTATATTCATCAATTGCCGATTCATTGTCTCTTGATGCTTTGTGAATTTAGTTATGTTTATATTGTGTTTTTGACGAATACGGTACATAATTTGCCTGATAATCTTTTGACAAAGAAAGTGGAAGTGCAGTTTTATTTATTCTCGTTTTTAACCCTAACCCTGCCTAATACCATCTTTGTTATTAGATTTATCTGCAATTATGAATCAATCGAACGGACTAGAGATGATATTCTCTAGGAACCTTTCCGTCATCTTGGCGTTCAAAAAAAAGGAAGTAATCTCCTTCCTAAGGGACGTCGCCATCTTGCCGCCTAGTTCTGGGCCAATGATGCATTACACAATGACTGGCCTGAACTCGATGTAATGACTCACGCCTGCATAACTAATTAACTAGTTCCTAGGACACCACCTCCCCTCTAGGAGAGAGAAGCTAGCCAGCATGAACACTTCAAAGGACAGTGGAAGCAGTGCTCCCACCGCCGCTCAGGAGTCTCCTATTGGTCAACACTGGACCTTTCTCGGCTATATAAGGACAATATTTTCCGCTTTTCGATCTCTTCGTTTTTCGCTTATTCGCTCACCTTAGAGGGCAGAACTGCCGAGGGCCTAGTGAGTTTAATCGTATTAACGGTATTTTGCCTTGTATTTTGTCTGTTGAAGTATTCGTATTTTGTTCACTTGATAATCCTGGGATTTTCTTAGTGGTTATCGGTGTTTTGTTTGAAACACACTTGCTTGCTTCTATATTGCTTCGATACCATTTCATGCGTTGCAATTTTATGGTATTTCTCTGCATAACCTTATAATTGCTTTTATTCACTTTGTTCTTAAATTCTTTTATCGTTAATACGCTTTAGAATTTCATTGAACACTGAGATTATATTTTGGTGTAGCCTGGATACTAGTAATGCGTAGCATTTTCTGGTATTTTTTAGCATTCCAATACACCCCACTCGTCGTTCTTAAAAATCGTCAACGTTTAATACGTTTTGATGGATCTTTTTAAATAAGAAGCACATATTTTAATTTATTGCATTATGGTTTTAATTTTATTTGGGTTTCCAATAATTTTATTACCAATTAAAAAGCGCTTATTTTAATTTATTTCATTGCACTCTGGTTTTAATTTTATTTGGGTTTCCAATAATTTTATTACCAATTAAAAAGCGCTTATTTTAATTTATTTCCTAGCATTCGAGTCTTCATTTTATTTGGGTTTCCAATAATTTAATTCCCAGAAATCGTCAACGTTGAATACGTTTTGATAGGTTTTTTTAAAAAATAAAAAGCGCTTATTTTAATTGCATTCTGGTTTTAATTTTATTTGGGTTTCCAATAATTTTATTACCAATTATACAACTAAAAATCGTCAACGTTTAATACGTTTTGATATATTTTTTAAAATAAAAAGCGCTTATTTTTATTTTTATTTATTTCATGGCATTCTGGTTTTAATTTTATTTGGGTTTCCAATAATTTTATTACCAGAAATCGTCAACGTTTAATACGTTTTGATAGATTTTTTTAAAAATAAAAAGCGCTTATTTTAATTGCATTCTGGTTGTAATTTTATTTGGGTTTCCAATAATTTTATTACCAATTATACAACTAAATTCTTTGGTTTCTTTTAAGAGCTGAGTTTTCATCTCTTGTTTTAACACTGATTTATCGCTCCTTGACAAATCTGTGGTAAAACTACTAGGGTAATTTGTTAGTTGTATAGCTTTAATTTATAAGTGATGATTTATCATCTCTTGCTGTCTTAATGTGCTTTGACGAGTTTTTAATAAGTGAATATGCAATCTATGGGTCATTTTTTCCAAAATTTCTTTTCACGATAAATACGTCTAAAGAATTTTTTTGGGGAACATACGACTCTCTGTTACTGCATTATTTCAATTCTTGCGTTGCAATTCTTGGTAGTGCAGTTAACATTTTTTGTCCTAATCTGCGTTAACTTTAATGGGTTCCCAATATCTTTAATGCCAGATATCTAACTAGTCTTATTATATTCATCAATTGCCGATTCATTGTCTCTTGATGCTTTGTGAATTTAGTTATGTTTATATTGTGTTTTTGACGAATACGGTACATAATTTGCCTGATAATCTTTTGACAAAGAAAGTGGAAGTGCAGTTTTATTTATTCTCGTTTTTAACCCTAACCCTAACCCTAACCCTAACCCTAACCCTAACCCTAACCCACAAGAAGTATGAGTTTTCCAGAAGAGATGGTGATAAGTTCATCGTTTCTGGATAGGCTGATGCCCCACCATGAGGAGTAAGACCTAGATGATATCGCTCCTCTCCAGTTGCAGACAAAGGCGTTCACTATAATCTTTGAAGCAGGAAGTCCATCAAGATGATTATATGACATCCAAGTGTGGGTGTCTTTGGAGTTATATTTTCCCATTTTTGGATGAATGGAACTTGTCCAATGGGGCTTTATCTGATACGATTGTAACATCACATACTATTGCATTTTCTTTTTTCCACACTACTAAATCGGATTCTGATGCCTTCATTAACATCTTGTAGCAGATGGCATTGAAGGCCCTCTGTAGAGGTGGCAGTTCATCCACTCGATGCCCAACAGCTGATCGATGTTTTTAGCCACATAGCAGCGATCATGGCCTGAATCCTCCACATGTGAATTTGATGTCAAATTGGCCCAAGACCTCTATCGGCATTCCATTTGCAGCTCCAAGCAATATCGTCATATCTTTGAGAGTTAGCATACCTATCAGTTCCCATATGCCTCTGTTTATGATCGTGACATCTGCACCAGAGTCCAGCTGCATCCTAACTTCGGTGTACCTGCAATTGGTACCTGTGTCCGTGTTGAATTTTCTGACTCATCAGAGCTGCCCATCGTCTCAGGACTCCATCTACTCTGATGGCATACCCATCCAATCTGTACAGTGATCGCAAAGTTTATTTGAAAATAGGGAAGGGACTCAGCGAAACGATTTCTGTTGGTTGCAGGGTTAGACAAGGAGATCCAATGTCTCTTGTGCTTTTTAATGCCATTGTTGACATGTTCATGAGCGCCATTGACAGTTCAGTTGGCATCACCGCATCAGAAGAGAAATGTAATTTCACAGCCTTTGTGGATGAACTCGTGTGACAGCGTCATCAGCTGTTGTTGGAATGGAAGCGGTGATGTAGCAGCTGGAGTCAGAAATGGCAAAGGTGGGCCTGGTCAGCAGGAAGAAGCAGTGGATTGTTAATTCCATGCCATACTAAAATCTGCAGGATAAAGAAATCAAGGCTCTTGTATAAAACTGTTGATGGCTACAGCTTGAGTTCCTTCATTGATGGTGTGGTTCCCAGTGAGTGGCTGGTAGACGTTATCAAAAGGATGCCAACCCATCAGTTTCTACAGTGCATGAAGGTCCTCTATAATGAGCTGCATTTGCAAGGAAATGTCTGACCGCCAATATATCTTGTGATGTAACAGAACCAATGGGCCACATTGTGCAGAACTGACGGCCCTTGTCATGCCAGACACGATGCCCTGGTCCGAACATTGAAAGGAAAGGATACATCATGATATTGGAACCCAGAATTCTGACAGCGAATGGAACAAGAATTCCTGACCATTGCGTACGATGTGGCGGTAATTTCGGATTAGACTTATTTTCATGAGTTCAAAGTGAAAAAGTGGATGAAGCGAAACAATCCCTTCGATAATGCAGAAAACCAGGAAGGGCTGATCACGGCATTTGTGGTAAACTGGAGAGGAGCTGTCTCCTTGGAGTTGTGGAAGTTTTGGAAACAATAAGGTCAAAGCAACTCCTCATGTGGATGTCGATCAAAATAAAGGTTGGGTCATGTAAAATATGGAAGACTTTCAAGACCAGCACATGGAAAAAGGACAGAAGGTGGGACCATAAACATTTTACCGTATAAATAACGTTAATTTTTTACAAATTCTTACTGAAGTTATTTAAGGCGATTTAAATTGATTTTAGGCAAATTTCGTTATTTTCGTTCTCTATCCCTAACCCTAACCGTAAGCGTATTATTGCACTTCGCTCTGTTCTCCTAAAATTCTTTAACGTTTTAAGATATTCCGAGAATACACGATTTTATATTGCTTCTTCAATACCATATTTGCGTGGCATTATCTGGTACGGTAGCCAGCATTACCTTGTCTGAACTTGGCTCTAATTTTATTTGGGATCCCAATACTTTATTGCCAAACATATAACTAGTTTTTTGGTAATCATCAAGTGCTGCTTTATCATCTCTTGCTGCATTGCTGATTTAGTAATATTTATAGATTTTGACACTTGCGGGACATAATAGCTAGATAATCAGAAATTGGAAGTGCAGTCCTTTATTTTCGTTCTCTATCCCTAACCCTAGCCGTGTACGGTTTCAACAAAATCCAAAACGGTCATATTCTCACTGATAATTCGTTTATTTAACAAGGAATGCTCCTATTCTTTTTGGGTCTTCAACCAAATCTCATCACATATTAAAAACTTAATTGAATAATCGAAGCTCACACACCATGCAAAGAAAAAGGGCCTCAGTCAGGAATGTTTTTATTGCAGACTTTTAGGATATTTTTGAAAACTTCTAAATGATCTGACCAAATATATTTTGCTATGTTATTTATATAGATAACAGAAATAGACATCTAAGAATGATGTTTTATCACGCCACACATTAAAGATATAAATTAAACTATAATAACCAAGTTATAAATCATTATAAATTTGTAATGGACCTCAACACCATATTTATGATATGGCCAAGTCTTAAAAATTAAAAGAGAATAAGCTTATCATTGCAGATAAAAAGTAAAATATTCAAATTCCAGATGAAGCATTCTGCATTTGTTTCTCAAACTATGAGATGAGCTACAAAAACATCAGTTTATAAAATATTGACTTTAATAGCAATTAATCATCATTGAAGGACAATTACTTCGAAACTTAGCTAGTCATTGCACCACTGTGAGGTTGGGGCTCATGATCTTATCGCACTCGTCAGCACTACATTCAGCAAATGTGAGAAACTTAAGTGAATTAAAACATGAAAGCGATCATATTAAAAGAAATCAATTATTACAGAACAGCAATTGTCATGCTCTCCACACATCTCCCCTACACAAACAAGATTTGACACAAACCTTATTTGAAGCAGTAATGTGAAAATCCATACTTAGGATGCAAATTATTGGGAAAAGAAACAAAAGCAGACAGTGTTGATAAATAAATCAAACATTAAGGAAAATTTGCAAAGTCAGCCTAAAAATGCATCGGAAACCACCAAAATGAGCTGAATTGCTAATTAGTAAGTAACAATTTAGTAAATTATCAGTTTGGAGAAGAGCGTTGGGAGGTTTCACACTGGAGTAGTCTAACAATGGATGGATCACTTTTAGCACCATCAATAAATTCTTCTAGTGATAACCTCCCATCAGAATTTTTATCCATCTGTTGAAAAATCTTATCAGTCCTTTTTTCTGGAGTAGATTCATCATCTGGCATTTTCATCACTGTACCAACCATCTTATAAATAGCCTGAAAATAACAGTAAAATCATAAACTAATATTTAAATACTAAAAAATTAATTAGCAATGAGTCAATAAGAATATCCCAATAATTTGACAAATTTGAACCCCTTATAACCGAAGTTTCAAACATAAAATTTGTAAACAAGCAGCCATTACAAATTCCAATAAATCAAATATTGGATATTGTACTTTATGCAAGATGTCATTGGAGAGCCATCCAAAAAAGTCAAACTTATAAAAATATCACAAGTGTTATATGTCCCTATCAGGGTGGTCCAAAAATGTATGGAAAAATTTTTTTAACTTTCTTAATTAGAACCCCTCAATAGATAACCATCTAGGTAATAGAGACTGAAGTAAATTTTTACAAAAATTGAGGATGATTTAGAGATTGTAAAGGTTGTTAAAGTTTCAAAATTTATCAGTCTCAAGATTTTACTCTTTAAATAGAAACTTTATTAGTGGAGGAACAGCAGCGAATTCTCAGTGGAGTGACCCAAGTATTAAGTGTTTCGGCCCTGATCTCTGGGGTTGGGTCACACCTCACGATCGGTCGGGTTTCCCTGCTGGATCCTTGAATTTTTGCCTTCCAGATCCCTCATTCCCAGGCCTTATTTCTTCCTGTCTAACCCACCATGCAAGTTGTCAGTGTCTTGTATTCATTGTTGTTATGTAAGAAGTTGCACTTAAACTGATAACTGATAGATAAAGGATGACAATTGTTTCACTTGTTAATTTTGGACCTTTCAACTAAAATTAAAATTTTGCTTACTGTCAAAACTTTTATGCTATTCTGAACAGATCGATTTTCTATTTTTGATGCTAAGTGCCTCACATAGACCTTTCAAGGATTTTCATTTATAGATGTATTTTCTACTTAAATGTGAAATTTACTTACTTTTGCCAGTTTTTTTAGAGCCTCAAATGTCTGTTTAATTGATGAGTTCCCATGTTCCAATAAAAAAATACAAACTTGACTCACAGTGACAATTTCCAACATTTCCTGCCTGGAAATGTATCCATTTCCATCAAGATCATACATGCTGAAGGCCCACTTCAATTTCTGGTCTAACTTTCCTCGAGAGGTCACACTAAGGGCACATATGAATTCTCTGAAGTCGATGGCACCGTCAGCATTGGCATCAAATGTTCTGAAGACATGCTCTGCAAATCTTGAAGCATCTCCATAAGGGAAGAAATTTCCATAAATACGCTGAAAATACAAAAATAGAAATTGTTACAGAAACCGAAATTTTAACAAAAAATATTCTACTTAGAAAGTCAAAATATGAAGTAATTATTTAGAAAGTCAATCCTTTCCATGTAAGCAGATTTCAATTTAATAATTATTCAATGATCTGACACTCATTAGCTGAAATGATTTCAATGATTGCTTTAAAGCTCTCATCAAAGACTTGCTGATTTCATATTCATGTGATCTTTTCTCTTCTGAGAGGAATCTGCAACTCCGTCTAACCCGTTAAAATTCATTATTCAAACCAATTGCTATCCATCTAACAAATTAGAGGCTTAATTTGATGTATAAAGAACAAGTCATTGCAATGACTTAATGTAACATCTAATTAAGTGAATTGAATTTAAAATCATGACAATCATAAATTAAACTGAACAACATAAAAAAAAACCATTTTTGATATCTTAGTATATATCTGGAAGGTAGGATTGAAAGACCTAGAGAAGGCCAAACAAGTTTCAATCTTGAATTTTTTTTAACAAACTGTAATTCCTGTGACTTCCTAATATATATTTCATGAAATGTGTTTGTTTTGACTTCTTTATAATAACTTTTGAGGTTTTATTTCCTATAGTTTAACATAGACAGCTGACAAAAGGGACAACCTCCCCATAGGGATGCTTTTTTGTGTGAAGTAAAGCTGTCCCTATTTACTGTATGGCAACTGATCAGGAGTTTGAAACAGTGATATGTGTTTTTATAAAGTTTCAAAATAAGGCCACTCCAATCAATACTTTGGCAACGTAGCTGGATTACGAATATGAGATAATATGCCCAAGGCTGTTATAGCCAAATACAGGAATGCCAATTTGATATCTACAAAATATAGAAATATTCTTTGGCACGAAAAAAAAAGTGGTAAAACCTTATATTCAATAATTAGGCAAAAAGTTTAGACAATTTTAGGCAAAAAAGATAAAGTTTGTGAAGATAAAGCTAGCAAACTTCAAAAAGTTTAAAGGTGGGTGTTTTTGTAAAGTCTCATGATACAAATGCTTGTGCAAAAATAAAAATAATTGACAAAGGTCCTGCTTTGATGATCTTGAGAATTCTTATTAACTTTATCATCATAAAAAGCACAATGCATTTCAACCAAATAACCTTAAATTCATCCACAGTAAGTTGGCCATTTGGGCAATCTTTGACAAATCCCCGGTACCATTCTTGTATCTCTTGATCAGTGAATTCTGTGTTTAAACGAAGATCCTCCAGCTGTTCAGGTTTCAACTTACTATTCTGTTTACCCATCACTCAATTATGAGTAATCCGCAACTCACTGTGGCATATCATGAACCAGAAAATATCAGGTTTCAGTTTTAATTACAAAACTAGAATAAAATTCTATTAAGTTTTCTATCAAGGAAGATGTGAAACTTTATATGCACCAGGACAACTTCCTTTATATCTGCTTTGGAACAGAAAAAAAACAATAATAAAATGCTCAATCTAATAATTTTTAACTCCAATAACTACAAAAATTCAGATGTCTGAGATTTGCAAACAATTGCAACTTATTAGCCAATCATTAGAGCACCTAGCATTTGAACAGAATGTCAACACTCGATATAGTTGATCTACCATTCGTGTAACACCCCAACTTGAGGGCTATCCCTGGCGATGCAGGGTGAGTTGTTAACACTGCAGACTGCTGTTATTATGAGTGCATGCAATAACAATCAGCCAATCTGCAGTCGTAAAAACTGGTTAATGTTAAAATTTCTGGCAGAACTATGCAACCATTATCCAAAATAGTTTAAAAGTGACACTCGTGGTTTACCTGAAATTTGTCACAAAACATGATTAATCCAATGCCTCTGTCAACGATGATTAATAATAAAATCAAGGTGACATTTAAATACCTCACAAAACTCTAGCAAATGAAGCTTACCTTCAAAATTTATTTTTGATGAAATAGGAAAGTAATTGGAGGTCATATCTATTAAAATAAGTTCTAAACTTAGTAAATTAAAGCACAAAAAAGTTGATTTAACAACTTTTAACTTTATATGTTAATTGCTTCATGTCCTAATTTTTGACAATTCGTCAACATTCTCCCATTCTCTTATCTAGAAGCAAGCTTCGCGTTTTCAACGGCGCTATCTAATCAAAATAACTTGGTTCGGGAAAAAACACACACTGCAGCCGGTCACACCTCAAACTACGGAGATACCACGCAGGCAATCACCAACCGAACGAAACAAATTTTCACTTAATGATTGGGTGTATATGACAAGTCCATTGAGTCGTAATGCTCAGTTAGAAAATGCCAAAGTTAAAAACTAGATTTAGCATAATATTTTTACATCTTTATCGATTTTTCAAAAAAAAATTATTTTAGCTATTTACGCCAGGGGTCGGCAAACTTCTTGAGTCCGGAGTGGGCAACTAATTCTCTCGCATTGTCACAGTGGTCATGGACTGTAATTTAAGCAAAAAACTGGAGATACGATGAAAAATGAAAATCAACTGTCCTCACAATGAAAGCAAAATCTTTATTTTGCAGGTTACAACGTTTAAAATATAGATAAAAATGTATGTCTTCCAAATCAATGTTCTCTGAAAGTTCGTCACCAATTGCTTGGAATTTTTGACACAACATAGTACTCGATTAGACAAATCTTTTTATACAAGATGGAGTCACAAAATCCATATAGTTTACACAACAGGGTAAGTGGACAACTTGGGAAGATACAGCGATCCCTTACCTGGAAGCGAAAGGGTTCAGCTTTTTCAACGATCCCTATAAGTACGGGAGGTCGATGTTAGATCCTCCAAACGCGGGTGTGCGTGTGCTTACTGTAGAGCAAGAAAAACTAGAGGAGCATTTAGTCAGAACCTATAGTGTTCTCCTCCGACACGAAGCTCTTCAGGAAAGGCTGGACCTTTTGCACGACGTCTCCTTCGCTCGAAGAGGTGAGAAGAGTCGTTAGGAAAGCGAGAAACCGGTCAGCGTCAGGACCCAATGGAGTTCCATATCTCCTGTACAAGAGGTGCCCCAAGACATTGTATCTGCTGTATTCCCTCGTCGACGGGGCATGGTCTTCCGCCACGATCCACGATTAATGAGAAACGGCAGAGGGCGTAATATTAGACATTTTATTAGAAGAATTAGATGGAAAGAGATCTGAGGAAATAAGGTGCATTTATAATAAGTTTATAGAGCGCCTTGTACTTTGGCGATAGCGTTGTGTTTTACATTTTCTGAAAGGTATTTTAATGTGCTATTAGAATGCATAAAAAGATTTTTGGCACAATTCATAGTGAGGAGAGGAATGCTTGCCTAACGATGAGAAGACTTAATGTGGGTTGCCGGGAAACGTTTATAATAAGAGCGTCTTAAACCGATGCCATATAATCGTAAATATCGTCAATTTTATTTTTACGTTCTTTTTAAGTATGTTGATGAATTTTTCGCACAAAGACGGATTTAATTGCGCTGCCTCATTTTATGACCGGTGACTTGCGCGACATCAGCCTGCTCAAGCAAAAGATGCTTGACGTTAATTTAAATAATTTTTATAACTAAATTATGTCATATTCTAGGGATATGAACAATTTCTGCTATATAACTTTTGTTAAAATTGGAAATACTTGTTAAATTTAACACATTCGTTATCTTCGATTCGCAACGTAAACAAATTTTAGGGAGTTTTCGAATTTAATTTTGAGGTACTCTGACCCTTTAGCGAGATTGTCGGAAAGTATTTTTTTAGAAGGATAATTCAGTGCAGATTTTGAATTCGTTTTTTGATTCTTCGTACAAAACTCGGGAAATCGGCTTTGAGCATCGGCCATTTGTTCAAAATTTCCCGTTAAAGATAATTTTTTTTATTATGTCCACATCACTTCTGTGATCATTATCTATCAGTTAAAAACGAATTTTGATTCTAGCTCTTTCCGTTCCGAAGATATAGGCGTTCAAAAAGTTTGCCAACTCCTTCGTCCAATTACCGTCTATACTAAGTCTATGATAATATGAAATTAAAAAACGTGAACAAAATTTCGAGTACGTAACTCCAGTTATTTGGGAGTGAAAATTAAAAAATTTTAAATTTTACACTGCAGTGAGTCCTTAAAGTTGCAACATGGCAATGCTTTTAAGCTTACATCTACTTATAAATCTGAATCCAACCTGAGTCTACAAAATCAAATCTAGTGCATCCCTGGTAACATTAATGTTTAATTCAGAATGTTAGGTCATACACTGGCCAATTAATACCAGTTAATAAATCAAGAAATTTTTTTGCAAAGGTGCTTCTTATCCAATCCAGATTCCCAAATGTCTAATTAGAAAAAGCCTACAAGCACTTTTTGCATGGAGTCAATAAAGGCCTAATATTCAGGAAAATATACTGCTATTTTCTCAATTTTGAAACAAAAAAACCTTAAATAATCAATAAAAAACATTTTTAAAGAAAGAGCTTTGTAATAATAATGTCAAAAAGTCAAAGTGAGCAACATCTTCTTGATGGATGAAGGAAAGCACAACCGTCGCCAGCGAGGTCAGGTTTGGATGACTGAAAGAGAAAGACAAGCCGCACATTCCTAATAAGAGGCAAGATAGAATCTCTCGCCCGCATTGTCCAGATCTGTCCGAGCCCCGAAGGCCCCTGACTTGCAAGGCATGACTCCATAGTAAAAATGCTAGAGACTGTTATGAAAATGGGCTACTCAGCAAAGAGAGAGCCTTGAATTCCCACCATCAATGGGACAAGAATCCCCGATCTTTGCATACGGAATGAGCGCTACATTGTATGTGACATTGCTGTGGTGTCGGATAATATTGATTTTGACAGAGTCCATCAATTCAAGAAAAATAGACGACAACATGGACATATATTGATGGACGAGGGCTAACAACCTGAGACAAAACTGGGGTCAATTGGAAGCGATTGCCACTGCATTTGTCATCAACTGGAGGGGGGCAATATCATTAGAGACATGGATTTCATGGAAAAAGATGGCCTTTCAAGAAGGTTTCTGTTGTGGACATCAATAGGAAGTCTCCTGGAGACCCACAAGATTTGGATAGTCTTCAGAACCAATGTCTGGAGAGAAAAGAGAAGGAAAAGACAAAGAACATTCTTATGAAAACATGTCATTTGATTCATTTCGAACAATCTTTTTTTGCGGTTTTCTACATTGGTCTTTAGGTTTTCCCAGGCACGTTTGCAGACTTTAAAGACATTATCAGGGTTTTTTAATGTACGAAGGGTATTTTTTTTATGTAATCTGCACTGAATAAAAGTTGGAAAAACAATAATAATAATAATATAAATTTTCTTATGAACAATGTTTTTAATTAATCTAAAGCTACACATGCACAAATAAAACAAATGGAGAAAACATGTTTGACGATTTGCACAATGTTTTTAGTGCTTGCTATTGTCCAGCACAGCAAGCAAGTACACTTATATAATGATAAAGCTTGTATACTGCAACCAAATTGCACAAAACCACCTGAGAAATTAATATTTGATTGTGACATCAGCCGTTATGTATGTTTATGCCTCATTCCCAACAGCTACAACGAGCATTACAATTCTATTGAAATCAACGTAGTGTCAAAGCACTTTATAAACTTTATTTTTAAAAGTGTCTTTATGCTTCCCTATAATACAACAATCTGAATAACAGACTTAAATGGAAATAGTTTTAATCGGCAAATATGATTACAGAGCCAAACATTTTTGAACGAATATGTCACAAACTTAAGCATCATGACAAATGTAATTAGTTGCTCGGATTAATGGACAAAGGTTTAAAGGAAGCAAACAACTAAGGAAAAATGATTGACAGACTAAAATGATGACACAAAATGAAATATACAATTTAAAAATTTTGAGATTTTTAAAATGCATTAATCCAAAACAATAAAATAAATACAAACACACAAACTGTTGCTTTTGAATTTTAAATATTGTGCACACATCTACACATAAAACAAGATCTAGAAATAAGAAATATAATGAAATTGACTCAATGACATTTAAAAAGTATAATAGAAGTCATTTGAATGTATGTTTCAATACACAAAATAAAATAAGGCTAGACAGTTCTAATGTTTTAGATAAGACACTGAGAAACACAAGCGCATATTTATTTTATTGAACACTTTAGGCAAAATGAGGCTAATGTTCAACTGAAATGCAGGACTTGCATTTTGAGAAGAAATGCTTGTTTATAATATGCTAGTCCACATATACTTATAGATATAAATTCAGTTAAAGCTTATTAAAGTATTGTAGCATGTGCTTGGCTAATACAAAACAAGACAAATGAAGCTTTACAGATGCATGAAATAGGATAGACGACAGCAAATGAGTATAAATGCACACTTAAGGCACTATGATGTAAGCTTTAAGTGATTTATTTTATAGCTATATATTTTTTATTTCAGAGTATTGAATACTGACACTATTGGAACACACTTGAGCAAGAAAGAACAAGTAGATGTAGTATAATACATCCAAAACTATTAAACACATAGAAAACTGATCCAAATCTTTGACCCAAAATTATTGCTAATGATCAAAATACATTTTATATTTGTAAATAATCAGTAATTCCCAAGCTTCTAAGAAAACACAATGTATTTTAGGAATTCTCAATTAAGGCAAAACTGAAATGCCTTAAGAATGCAGTAAAGATCTTAGATCATAGGAATTACATTCCACTTAAAACAACTTAGAAGCGTGGCAAAAATTAAAGATTATGTATCATTTTGCTAAAATGTAATTAAGCTTAAATTAAGTCAGCAACTTAATAAGTTTTCAAATCAACTTGGTTAGTTCAATTTTAATTACTCAAATAAATTACATAATTATTATATTGTGTTTGTAGTGAAAGATGATGATAGATTAACCCCATTAATAAAAAAACACCTAAACACCATTAACACTTATTTCATATTGCACAACAAACATTGGAGCTTCGTAAAATAAAGATCACGTTTCCAATTAAAATGGAATAAAGCTTGTGGTACAATTGACAAGATGCAGTCATCCAATGGGATTGATCTCCATCACGAAGACAAACTCACCAATGAGAGATCAAGATTACCACAAACCGCATGCTTGGAAAGTCTGGCTTTCAACTCTTCAACATTTTTGAATGCTTCTTGCTTTAAAAAATGAAGTTGTGCATTTTGCTCTTTAAGTTCTTCCACTCGTTGACTCAGCACAGCAATGCGTTCCAACTTCCTACTCCGACACTTTTGAGCTGCAAGCCTATTCCGAGCCCTTTTCATTTCTAATCGATCAAAATCTTCATTGGCTGACATGGGAGAGGGGGAATCACCACTCAAGCTTGCAGCACTTGACGGTGGAGAAGAAATAACTTTTGGCACTGCTTGGTGATTCTCATCTGAGGCAATACTTCCCATTCTGCCTGATACTAATGCATTAGAAACATTTCCACTGACAAAATTGTTGAGACTGGCATCATATAATTTTGATGCTGAGTTGCGACTCAGGAGGGTTAGTGCTGGAGGAAGCACGGCTGTTTTAACCTGCGTCAAGTGAGCACTAGGAGAAGGAGCATTTCTTATGGGAACGCCAGCAGATGAATCCACACTAGAAGATGTACTTGTTGAGAAAAAACGATCACTGTGTTTTGTGGAAAAATTTGAAACTGATTCTTGAAGAGGAGATGATGAGGATGGAATGCCCTGCCTTCGATGTAATTCTTCTAAAGCATCTATGAATCCTCTTGCATAGGCTTCCTGCTCCTGATTATGCATTATCAAGACAAATAAGAAAAAAAATCATTAACTATACAATTGTTCACACCAACAATATTTGCATTGGCATTTCTTTCAGCAAGAAGTTGCAAAAGCTCTACATGTGTTGAATGTATTTAAAACATTCTTCTATGTCTAAAAATCATTTACCCTTGAAGTTACAGCAAGAAAGGTTGGTGGGCAGGTTTAATTATGCCTTTCTCAGAGCAATAGGCCTGACCAACAAAACATTTTGTGCATTAGCTGGCTCAAGCTGCAGAATCTGCTTTGCATTAGATTTGGACTGCAATGGATCAGAATTAAGCCTCCAGTCAGGATGGACATATCATGCAAATCAACTGGAGGAATCCTGTTCGTTCCAAAAAAAGTGAGGAATTTAGTAAAGGCCAAAAGACACCCAGAAACCATCAATACAAGGAGCACGTGAGGAGGTTGCAAACAGTGGTTGGGAATATTTGTTTTTGTGGGTATGATTTTGAATTGATTTTAAAATAAAAAAAAACCTGCAATTTTCAAAATCATAATATCAAAATGTTTTCCCCAAATTTTTAAAAATGCACCTTATTTGCATTGATCTATAGTTTTCCTTTGCTCGAAGTGTTGTTCCTTTGTTCCAAGTGGTTGTGTTGTTATCTCTCTGGTGTATCATTATTATTAGCTTTATGAAAGAAGTGGTGAAGCTGAAGCTTTTTGTTATCTTTACTTGATGGAAAGCAAACGTAGATTCACCCACTTGCCTATCATTAAATATTCATCTCCACCCATCAAGAAAAAATTAAGAAAATTGATTTACAAAAATCCTAACCCTACCCCTACCATGAGATACAAATGGGTGGAGCTATGCTTGCTCTGATGTTTTGAGCAAAAATAAGTGGGCACAACCATTTGGGATTCCCTGTCAAACGTGCATGCCACACTCAACCTAGACCTAGAAGGATCTTTGGATGCTATTAAAGCTACAGCTACATCCAGTCCTTACAGTAGGACATTTCCATCAACTTTTACTAAATGTCAAGCCATTTGGAACTTAATCAGTCATAAGAACAAAGCATCAGATGTTCTAGTAGACATTTGTGCAGCCCACTTAAAAGTTCCATGGGTACAAGATGGAAAGTATGACTCTGTTAGAGATATTATAAAAGTGACCTAATCCCTAGGAGAACAAGGATTCAGGACTAGTCCTCTGAATATCCCCGTCAGAGAGTTTTATCAAGAGTTTCATATAATAATATAAAATGAAATAAAATCATTAAAAACCCCACAAAATATTGAGTTTTCTAATCTTTCCATGATTAAACACATTTTCATCATAGTAAGAAATAGTGCAATAATGATTTTTATTTCCTTAGTTTATTTAGTTCAAGTTATCATAAGTCTGACAAGGGAGCTGCTCCTTAGAATTTAATCCCACTACCACATTGCACATCCTTGAAGGTAATAATTCTAATCTTTAATGTAGCCTAGATACAACACTTGAAAGTTGGTGAAGTATTGGGCAAAAAAACTCAATTCACCAATTTCCTATTCCTATTAACCAAAGAAGTGCAATGCAATAACTAGAACTTATCTTTTCTGAATCAAAATCAGTTTTCATCTCTTACTTATTGTAATAGAAAAGCTAATAAATGGAAAAGGTACTTCATAATGAGCTGCATAAATCAATTGACTTATCCCTTAAAAAGACCTTCATCATGTGTCTCCATGCTTACTGCAATTATTTAGAATCCTGGCTAGTGTTCCCTATAGAAGTACATAATAAAGAGGCCAAGCCTGGAGCCCTATCTGTCAGAGACCTGTCTTAGTACATTCTTGAACCTTCAGGAGTGTATTAACACAGAAATCATACAGATTTTGTCACAGCACTGAAAATAAATATAAACAATACACCTTGATTACCATTTAGCAAAAGCTTCTTTAAGACAAAAATAATTATAAAGTAGTTTAACTTTTTATTTATTCCATTGGCATTATTCAGGACCTTGACTTGGATATCTTCAAGGTTTTAGGGTAATGGCCTGACACAACATCAAGTGTGGTACTGCTCCAAGGTTACTTGAACTTGATCTAACTTCTAAAATTATTAGCAAGGGCTCTGGATCTTGCAGTTTCCACTCTGGTTTAACTGCTTTAAAATTAGTTTGTATCCAAATCAAATTTAACCAACTCAGGTCTCAAACTTAAATACTAAAAACCAGTTTATCAGTTAACACTGCTTAAACATATTTAATCAATAAACTACAGTTTGCAACACAATTCTCATAACTTGTAAAGGCAAGATGTGATTTTCTAAGTTTATGTCACTGATTTCAGAAATATTTTCAGCTCTGATTGGTTATCATGATGTTGAAAACTGGTCATGGGATGAAGCAGGGATAATCATCTGATCAGAAAGTATGGCCTGGTCCAGATTATATATGAGGTTTCAAAGTACTCTGATGAGCTCATAGAAGGGATCACCTCTGGGAATCCCTGCCTGTGCCCAAAATGAGTTTCAAGTTCTGCAAAAACTGGTATATATGAAAAATTTTGTGAAAACTATTAAAAGGACCTTCAGCATCTTAAAGAGAAATTTTGCTGGGTGACTAATGCAAAGTTGAAGGAAAGTTTTTGAACTTCAAATCAGACATATTATAAAATTCATTGTACTTGAAACAAAACTAACAGGTAGGCAGCAGACAGTTTGAAATCTTTCAAGACCATTGTTGAAAAGAAGTCAGAAAACTAGTAAAAAAACTTATAATTGACTATGAGGCAATAAGTGCAAATAAGTCATTGAAGATGAACTTCTTTCATTCATACATTGATTTCTTAACCAACAATTTGGGTGATGAGCATGGTATATTTTCATTAACAATTCATAGTTGGAACATCATAGAGGAAAATATAGCCTGACCACAATGCCTTATTCTTGTTGGTAGCTACAGAAGGACAGCATTTCTGGATATAAGAGGAAATCAAGAAAAGACCATCAGTCCATTTGACCAAAAAGAAGACTTGACTAAGAAAGTAACTAAATTTTAATAAAAAGTAATTAGCAGTCTTCATTACAATTACAATTACAATTATTTGTAACTTGTGCATATGTATAGCTTAATATTAAAATTGGAACATCACTTCTAGTGATAGAGCAAATCGCTAACATGACCGAATTCAAAACATTAACTTAATAACAGATACATAGTTTTGATACTTATTGAACAAAAATTTTTACTAGACCATGAAACCTTGACTTTACTTACTTCAGTGACAGATTTTGGGAACAAAATCTGAGTTGTTGGAGTTAAGGCCGTTACCACCGATCCATCTGACTGAACAAGAAAGCGTTCTAGTTCTGGTGACCCCAACTTTAGAAATCCAAGTTCCATCGGCTGGCGAGATCTCGTACTGTTAAAGTCGAGAGTAAACGAAGGCTTCACACTTATTGTATATGGCAATACTCCCTGAGCACTGGAGGGATTTTCATCACATGCTGTGTGATCCATCCAGAATTTGATAGTTGTACCAAATTGCTATCCTAATAAATCAAGATGTTTTGTGAGGTCTTTATAAGAGCTCACTATAACCGTTTTAATCGATCGGTTCAAACATACGAAGCTGTATATTTCCTTAAACTCGGTAGTTGTATGCACAAGCATTCACCTTAATGAATAAATACACAAAAAATAATCACGCAAAACAAAATTTCCTTTGTTTGGTCCATTACCACACGTGACTGAATAAAAATACTTGATTGGTCAAAATTAGCACGTGATGATATCAATTTGAGTTTTTGATTATAGTGAATTTCTTTTTACATTGAAATTAAAACTAGCATTGATAGCTTAAAAACTTGTAAAATAAAAAAAAAAAGATTATAAATTTTATTAATATCTTTGGATGTCTACGATGGAAGACCGTAACATTTTTTTTTAGAATGCTAGCCACCTAGACTCTATAAAGACATAAACGACATGCCATGCAATGGCATCAACTTGATTTGTAAATAAAAAAACAAGGGGTACATTTCCGCGTGTAAATTAAGTGAAAAGGTAGCGCTCTTCTCAAAGCTGATATGTCTTAGGGCCTCGCCACCACTGGGGAACAGTTAGACCTGATAGGTAGCTAGCCAGTTACGTAATAATCGGAGGTGTGTTTAACCATCAAGGTGGCTGGCCAGTCGGTTGAAGTCGGCACCAAGATTCTGCAATGTAGATGCTTCACGTGAGGATATTTAATTTTTTTAAAGATTTTAATTAACATTGAAAAAAGCCTGGAACAAAACGGATCGTAAACCTAAACTTAGGTTAAATAAATAAATGTAATGAAAATTCGTAGTACTTAGCTATTTTGATTAAGTAAAAAATAATTAATTAATAATTGCGCATTGCCGACCTTTGTACATGGTAATGTGAATTCAGTCAAATCTCGCTACTATGCCACCAGGGTCCCGACAATGTTTATATAATCCGTGAAGTTAAGGACATATTCCCAGTCAGTGAAGTAATTAAGAAACATTACCTTGTGTTTTTAAGAGTTGATCAAGTTAATACTTTCCCATGACTTGATGGAACATTCCATGGAATTTGATTGGCCGAGTGGGCAAAGTTGACTGGAAGTATAAATAGGAATGAGAGTGAGTGTCGAGGATATGCCAGTTGGAGTGAAGATTGGTGCGAGTTGGAGTGGTGTGCAAGTCTGAGGCTGATAGTTTGTAGTTTAACTTTACAAGGACCTTGCTGAAATTGTCGTGAGGTACTCTGTTAAAATTAATTATTTTCTAGTTAAGGTTGCGATCTGATAATAAATTAAGTTATATTGCTCTGTAAAGTGACGAGTTGAACTTCGATAAAGTTACGTTCTCTCAAGTACGAGTGAGGGACGTCACACCATGATTGTGTGATGTATTTTCAAATTTAGCCCGCAAACGTCAGCTCGGAAACGCAAGCGAACAGATTTTACGCTGAAGAAGGAGCCGAATCATTCCAAGCTGGCCAGGGAAATTAGCAAGAAATATGAGTCGAAGTTAGGAGAAACACCGTGAAGGGCATTCTCAACAAGAAGAATGCAATCGAGGCTGCAATCAAAGCTGGAGTACCATCGAAGCGCATGAAGCTGAACGCAGGCTCACTACCCGAAGCTCGATGAGGGAACGCTTATGTGGCTGAAGCAAGCAAGAGGACATAATCAGCGGTGATCTGATCCAGGAGAAGGCGATTTAACTGGTCGAGCTGATGCACATCCCGGCATCACGTTTAAGACAGTGAGGGCAAAGCTGGAGCGGTGAATGCGCAATACCTTCTTGAGTGGCAACAACAGGTTCTGCCTGCAGAGAAAAAGATGCACGGGAACGGTGAGATCGAGCTGTCTGGCTTTCTCGAAGCCGAGGAGCGCCTCGCAATTGGCGGGTTTTTAGACTGGAAGAGATTGCGGAGGAGATGGGATGCAGCGAGGAACTGGTAGAAAGCGAAGACGATGAGGTAACTGTCGAGGAGGAAATCGTTCCTTTTGAGGAACCCCAGCGCGCATGGAACGCCGCCTGGAAGTTCCTGCAGCAGAGAAGCGGGAAGCCCGATCATATTTTTTCAGTATGAAGTCCCAAACTTTTTCGATCTGGTTATGTAATTATCAGAATCCAAACAGCGAAAAAGAGACAAATTCATTCATTCAAACGATAAAAAGTGTTAGAATTATAAATTCTTAATGCTATGCTATATCCTTGATTTTGGCATACCCCCCCCTCTTGCTATCGTCGTCTGCTGATTGATCGCTAGCGTTTGGTTTGCATTGTGTAGCTGTTTTGTTGAATAAACTTGGTTTCTAGAAACAAAAAATATAAAAATATGATAATGAAATATTTGAAAATATATAAATAATTTAGTTATTAATTCATAAAAATTAATTGTTTTTTTCGAACTTTACGGTCACACATTAAATCTGTTTAAAATATTTTTAAATGATTTATTATTAATTTTTTTTAAACATCCACTAACGTACATTTAAGAAAATTAAAAATGATAATAAAGTTATGAAAATTATATTTCGTAAAACCTTAAGTCGGCAATATGAATATTAATGACGGTATCTTATGCAGTTCGCCGAGTTACTAGTGAAACGATGGTTGGAGTATGTTTTACCTAAGATAAATTATGTTTCTTAAAGTATTCCTCCTTCATTCCAAGAAAATAGGTCTGCAACTATCAGCCCAGCTCGAAAATGTCACCAATCTAAAACCGGAAGGAGGTGACTTTAGATGGTACCTGAAGGTGAATTAATATTTACTACATGCATAATGAACCTAAATGTGATATGTGTTTGGATTGTTTGAGTACTGTTTCATATACGTTTAGAAAAGGGTAAAGACCCTTATTTTTATGGCTGTACTATGTGGCTATTTTTTTATATTTGAAAACCATTTTAGCAGTTTCATAATTTATCTATTAAACAAAACATAGAGAAGATATATTGAAAATATGATAATATTTTTGATTTTTTTAAAAAGTTTGTGTTGAAATCGAAGTTACTTGAATATCTTGAAAAAGTAATTAATGGAAATAATTGATTCAGTGAATCACAATATCCAGTGGGAATCATTATTGGCAAAATTATTTATGATTGGAGTTCGTTGCTTACTTAACAAACCTAAATATTATTATAGATAGTGAAAATCCATGAGTTCCGGCTAATAATAGACTTATATCCAACCTTCAACCATGTCTAAGCATCCTTTCAAGGATACTTAATATATTAAGTAGGTTCCAATATGTTAAGTTTGGGAATCACGCTTCTACCTCTGCTGCTCTTCTTGATTTTAATGAAATCTTATTGAATGTAAGATAATGAACAAGACTTGAGTGACCTGTTGAGTGCTGAGATATCTTTCTGGTATTGTATTTGTCAGTGAGTCTGCAGCTTTTGATGGCGTTTGACATTCTGCTTTGAGTTTAAAGCGTATAAAGTTTTTGATTTGGCTTTAGAGGTGCCCTAGATATTGAGTGCAAAGATTTGTGAATTTTGTCGCCTAGTGAGGCATATTTCATTTTTGGACCAATATCAGCACCAAGATACATTCAAATCTCACCCACTGGGACCGAGCAAAAATGGCATAGTAGCAAAGGTTTGTAAAAAAAAAATGGCCTAATTTTCTCAAATTACCCATCAGCTCAGTCTAAAGCCCTCAAGAATCATTGGCTGGCATGTCTTCTTTTGCTGGATCTTGTGCATCTCATTGTCTAGCTGATCGTACGCTTACGTCACACCGGACCTGTGAATCTCCCCCTCCAGCTTCGTCCTGATTGCACTGTCTTGAAAGTGATGCCGCCTTTAAAATTGTCCAGCCAACTGTCGCTCGCCATGAGGCCCGTGACAACAGTTTCATTGCCTTCTCCTTGATCAGATATAAAACCCTGGAACTCACTACCATTTGACATCGTTAACTCCTCAACATTTTCTCGCTTCAAATCATGTTTTGGAAGATGGAAGACCAACTCTGTCTTTATGATATTCTATTGGGTGAATTCTATTTTCGTAGATGTGTTTACCTCTCACTGAAGCAAATTTTTTTGATCAAAATTCACAACACATCTGTCTTGCACTATCTGAAGAAATTTCATTCTTTCTTTGAACTCACGCTTTACTTTGGTCATTGAATATGCTTGCCTCCATGATAAACTAAATTGCTGAGGAATGATGATTCCTGTATTTGGTAACCAGCTTATTTCTCGAAAGAAATAGTCAAAAACTCAGTGCAGGTTAATTTTATCACCACATGAATACCCGTTTTGGTTTAGTCATTCAGTTAAACTTGTTTTAGAGCTGTTTTCCTTCATAGCACTTCATAGCTTAATACTTCATCTGCCTTTATTTTAGCTCAAATGCAATCATTGTGGTGATGAAACTCGAGACTTTATTTACATAAATTCTTTGGTTGGTATATTTAATTGTTGCATATTAATGAAGTTTGAAGATTGTTTTTTGCTTCAGGATAGATACCAACTAAAAGGATCCAAGGGCACTGCTGCATTAATTATTAAATGTAAATTATGCTTGAGAGAAAACTGCATTGGTTTGTTTCATAGCTTTGCCATAGTTTTCCTTTTTTTTTATGAAATTTAATGTTTATTCGACATTCAGACATTTTAGAAAATACTTTGAAGCCTTATACATATGATGACTGTCCAAGTTACAGAACTATAGTTGTGTTCGACTGTAGGGGTGTTGAGCCAACTCAGTATGATCCCAGGGTTTGGTCTTATTAATGTTTCTATTATGTCTTTTATTTAAGGGTCTGAGTTTGTTCTGAAATTATTCCATTATCCTACATTAACATATTGGGTATAAATTTCCGATAATTAAAATTATATTTTTTATTTGTAGTGTTTTTGTTGATTCACAGAAACACTCCAATCCTGCTGTACAAGTCAAAATGTAGAATTAAGTTTGAAATAAAATAATATCAAAAGCTTTAACCCTAGCCACAACCCCCAACCCTAATTCTAATGCATTGGAGTGCCTTTTCTCCCACCCTGATTCTGATAGACAGATTCAGCTTTTCCTTGGTTCATTTTAAGAAATTCCAGACTATGTTTTTAACCTTCCTTTCTAATTTTTACAGTTTAATATCGACACCTGATAAAATGGAGAACCTCCCCATAGATAAACTTTTTTGTGCAAAGTATATCTGTCCCTTTATGTAGATTTTATTGTATTTCAACAGTCAAGCCTTCAACACCTTTAAAAACTCATTATTGAGTTGCCATCTTTCTAATTTTTACATATTGCTTTATTCTTTTACTCCAACCATTTTCATCTTTCTGATGAATTGTATGTCCATTGATATACGAATATCAATACGATATATGAATTGTAAAATCCATAGATAAGTAATATAAATTGCTTCTGAAATTAACATTGGTTGCCCAATTAGCAATTACTTATGGCCAATCTTGAACTGAAAGCAATAAAGTTAATTTAACTTTATCAGGTTTATACCCAACATTCCATGAAGTTATCCAAATCTTTGATATATATTTAAATTTTCCCCAAACAAGGACCTTTAATTATATTGACTTTATTTAGCATTATCAATAGCTGAAATAGCCGTGATCCATTCATTTACTAATTTTTGTTTATAGGGCGCTTGGTCTGCAGCTGGAATAGAATCTGGCATAAAATTTGATGTCAATTTGTCTCAAGATTGGGCTGACTTTGATGAAAAACAGAAAGAATCAGTTGGCATTTATGAAGTAAAGTATAAATTTGTGAGACTGTAGGTTTTGCTTCTGATTTGTTTGGCCTGATGGATTAGTTTTGGGTAAAATTGTCTTACAAAGACTGGAAAGCTTATCTATGCTAAATTCTATTCACCGTTGGAAACATTGTGAGATACAAGGCAATTTTGGGATTTTGACAAGGTGTGCTAGTCCAGAGCAGGACATGATCAACCAGGGGCTAGATTTAATTAAATCTTCTGTGATATGCCTTGGAAAAACTCCATCAACACTAGATAAAAATGCTATTTTTATGTACGATGTAATTAATGGGGGAATTATAATGCTTCATGTTATTACAAGCATGCGATAATACCAGATAACAATGTTGATGAATGTCAATAACAAAATGCCATCTAGATAAGTCATCTTGTCACCAAGTTTTATATTAGCTTTTTGCATAAGTGAATTGTAAGGTAAGTGGTAATAACCGTGGCAATGCGGTGTAGAACAAACAAATTCTTGCGTTACACCAGACTTGTGAATCCGCTCCAGCTTCGCCCTGCACTGTCTTGAAATTGTCCAGCCAACAGTCGCTCTCCTTGAGGTCTAGGATGTGCATCAGCTCGGCCAGTTTCATCTCCTTCTCCTTGGTCAGGAGATCAGATTTTGTCCTCTTGCTTCAGCCACGTGAGCCTTCGCTCTTCAAGCTTTGAGTAGTGAACCTGAGTCAGCTTCTCGCACTTTGATGGAACCCCAGCTTTGATTGCAGCCTCGATTGTATTCTTGCTGAGAATGCCCTTCACAGTGGTTCTCTTATCTTCAATGCATATCACTTGCTGATTTAAAGTGATGATGCATACCTAACCCAGAAAGTAATCGAAAAATCGATTGCAGTATTTGAACGTCCGCATACCGAGTCAAATTAAAGCGTGCAAAAAAGAAGTGTTTCTCCACCGTCCCTTATATAAGCCGCACCACTAAATTCCCGTGAATTAAATATCTTAAATTTCTTTGATTCTATTTGATTCAGTCTTTCAGAGGCACCACATACACAGATTGATAGGCATTCCCAAGGAAATTGTCAACTTTGTACCAAAGTATCACATTGGACTATATTTTTGCGTCTAAAGTCAGATTGAATCAAAGATTAGCAAGCCATGTTAAGGTTCAAGAAGAATGAGAAAATAACAAAAATTAAAAGGCAACACGTAAATGTATTTTATTCATTCATTAAGATGTAACTTACAACAGTCCAATTTGTGACAAAAGTTAGCAAACATGATAGTAAGTTAGTTAACTAAGTAAAAATTTAAAGTAAGCTTTAACAAAAGCACATAATTATTGTGTGATTCACTTTTGTTAAGTTCTTCCAGGCAACTTTGGACATGAGTATCAAAGAGATCCTCAGAACACAGAGCAAATTATCAAGGCAGCTGGAACATATTTAGTATGTTTTTATGCCTAGCTCAAAACATATGT
The DNA here is from genome assembly GCA_034509925.1 of Hirudinaria manillensis. NCBI lineage: Eukaryota > Metazoa > Annelida > Clitellata > Hirudinida > Hirudinidae > Hirudinaria > Hirudinaria manillensis. Next base: position 13,619,255 of record CM067528.1, on the reverse strand, counting down.
ATATGTTTCAACAGAGCCTTTTATCAGATAAATTTTATCTATTCAAATAAAAACTATTTTTTATAAAACATGCGATTATTTCTCCTAAATAAGGCAGTACGGCTGAATAGGTAGCAGTAAAAAGACAACTGTTTTTATATGTTGTGATCTAATACCCAGCCTGTGCCTCCAGAAAGCGCATCAATGCGATGGCACTGGATAAACGGTCAGCAAGTGTCTGCTCATAAAAGGCAACAGTAATAATGTGTTGTGATGCAACCCAGTTTGTACTGCCAAAACTGTCAGGGAGTAGCACTAAATAAATGGAAGTGCCTTGAAGCTCTGCCTGCAGTGCTATAATAAGTGACAATTATAAACTCATTCTGCATCTCCATATAAATAGTCCAAAAAAATGAATTAGCAAATAAAGCAAATAATTAGAAGGCAAATGCAGAAACTTTTTTTTCAAGATCCTCAAGAAATTTCTCATAGTCATGTTGCATGCTAGTATCCATCCCCAGTTCATTCTCAGCTACAAACTTTTCATAATCCTCATAAATCTCTGGTTCTGCATCTTCATTTGGCACAAAAAAATGCTCTTGGTCACCTCTTAAAATATCATGGGAAAAAAATAAGTCAAATCACCAAAAAAAACCTCTTAAATAACCTGAAAATTGTAGCCCCATAACATATGTATCCATCTTCTCCCCCGTTTAAATCAGTCTCCTGCATCCAAACACATTTTTCAAATAAAACTAAATACTAAAGCAAACTATCAGATTAACTAACATGAAACTTTCCTGGATTATCCAAAGGATCAGATGAAGAATCACTTAGAATATGCCAGCCAGATGATCTAAGGATAACAAGGTCCAACAGAATACATCTGGACTGCCTACAATCATCATTTAACAAGGCTAATGTAGTTTTACAAGAAACAATTACTTTTAATAGAAATATAACTAGATTTGATTAGCATGACAATGTTACAGCAACAAATACTTGGAAATGTATTCAGCTACTGTTCTTTCTTTAATTCTCTCAAAAAATTTTGAAAAATTTTCAGCAACAAATTTATCTAGTGAGGCCCCAGAAATCTTAAAAATAAAGATGAGAAGAAACTGAGTCAAAAGATACTATGGAAATCTTCATACACACCTTCAAAATTTTCTGAATACAACGGATTGATGCTTCATTTGAAAAATCAAGAAGTTTGTTTAACAATTCAATAACTGCTTCTAGCAATGCCTCAAAAGGGAACCCATTAGATGTCTGAAATTACATTCATACTGAATTATAACTTCCCTGGGAATAGATGGAATCAAACAAATTCAACGTGATTTGAATTTCACATCTTTAACAAGCTTTATCAATTATAATTTCATGTTTAATCCTCAGAATAACATTCTAGTAATATCTTTTCCAATTAAAATTTTGATCATTTGTGTTATAAAGGCAAGTATAACCAAACTGAATGAAGTGAAATCTTGTCAAATGCTCAAAAATAGCAATTTACATAACTTTTGAAAATTTCAGTAGATATGTCGATTAATAATATTATTTCTAATGCTGTAATATACTTGATTACATTATGTAATAATGAAATCTAATTTTAACATCATTACAATATCTCTTCCTCTACCCAATGATTGACTGGCCGACATGCCGCCCTCTTTTTTCTGACGCTTCTGAATAGTTGACAGATAGTGTTTCCTCTTTCATTCCTTGCAGTGACAAGGAATTTTCTCAGTTTCATGATCTTGTCGTTGCCCACTTCCTCGTTTGTTGTGCTGCTGATTTCGTCCATAAATCTCAACTCACTCAGGTCTAGCTGGTTCTTGCTCTTTTGACAAGACTGAAGCATCATTTGATGCTGGGGCTTCCACCAATCCATGACCACATCATCTTTAGCAATTGAATGAGATCCATATCTCCTAGTGCTGTGGTTCCTCCTTTTCCTTCTCATGCCCACTCCTGGTGACCTCAATTTATACCACCATTTGCCATGGTCATCAGGGACTCAGAAACTATATCGATGCTCTTTCTCCAGTACCATCTTTTCAGTCAACTACCACTCCTTCCAAACTATTTCCCATTTCTTCTCCCCCATGTCAGACATAAAGCTTGGGTGATGGATCCCAGTCTTCTCTGCTAAAGAACTCCCACGAATTTCCTGATGCCAACCGAATGTCAGCCAATGCGGTTCTCGACCACACTTTGATTACACATGGAGACTCTCCATTGATTTCATCTCCATATAGGTTGCAACTCTCTTCAAGTAAAGCCTTCTCTCCTATGTTTTCCTCTACCATTTAATCTTTTGAAGTGTCATTAATGTTGTACAGTTGTATAAGTTCATCTTGCTACCCAAAGCATCATCACCTTGACAACTTTAGCATTAGCATTAGTCAATTCTACAGGAATTACTTTTTTATTTATTTTCACAATCAGTCAAAGGGTCTCTAATATGACCCATAATTTTAGGAAGAAAAAAACAGGTTGAGCAAGATGTTATGCAAAAACTTCCCCAAAGTCTGAGACAATTAGGAATATGTTTAGTTTGATTTTTGAAATTAAACTTTTAAGTTAACAGAAGCTGTCTGATAACACCACCTTCTCAGGAAGGTTTTTCCAGGCCCTCAAAATGAACAAAAAATACCTTGATGTATCAATCACTTCAATTGCACTATAACTTTTTGTATAAGCATATCTTCAAATAAATTTCTTCTCAACGTTATGTAAAGCTCATTGACAATACGCTACACTTTTTCCAAGGCTTTTTAACATTACATTTACAGCTATTAATAACAGCAAGATAACAATAATAGATTCAACCTAGGATTCCACATGATTAAAACAAAGAAACTCAACTATACAAAAAAAAACAAACCTTGATTGAAAGGGACAGTTCACTAACTAGTAGAGCAAAGTTAGTGAGGTCCTCTTTAAAATCTTGAGAAGAAAGAAATTCCTTGTGCATTACATTACATCTAATAAACATTAAGAAAAGTGCAAATATTATGTAAGCATACTCATAATTTTAAACATTAATCAATGCAAATTTTTCACCTCCTGATGAATACATCTTTAAAAGTCTCGTTTTGACAAAGCTGTGCACAACACTGGGCAGCTATGTATTGTACATTATTTCTAATAAAACACTAAAACAATTAAATAATAAGAAGTTGGTAAATAAATATTAATTTTATATAAATCACAAGTTAAAGTAAACATAAATAAGGAAACAATTACATAAATATTATTAAAAAACAAGCATTTTAATATTTAATTTCAATTTAATAATTCAACTGAGTGCAGAAGCATACCTTCCTAAGAATATTATCAATTATAGTTTCAAGGCTTTGCCTTACATCCAAATATTTGCTTAAAATTTCATCTAAATTGTTCAACACGTTGGGAAGGTCTTCAGGATCATCAAACAAGCAGTCAAGCCATTGGGATGTAGCTAACAGTGGATCATAGAGCACAAAGGATGACGTCTGGGCTCAAGGATAAAGGCTGGTCATCAGCTCGTAAAATACATTAACTATTTCATTCTTTTAAGGAAGGTGTTATTCATACCTGTTGAGGTACAAACTCTGGAGCGTGAATCGACAAACTTGAAAATTTCACTCTAGGTCCGCTAGAACCTTTCGACTCACTTACATCTGCCAAATAAGAAATATCAATAAAAAAGGAATCTGTTGGCTTTTCCTTTTTCTAATTACCTTCTGCCATCACCTATTGAACAATACAATCAAAATAAAACTTTGAATTTATTCACGATATCGATATTCCGTTGTAAATATCGATAAACAACTCTCCACATTAATATAATTTATGCGTATAAAGTATTAAAATTAAACAAAACCATTTTTATGTTAAGGCTATTACACAATATGTGATAAAATAAATTTTGAAAATTTGGCATGTTTAAAAAGTGTGAGTTTAATACGAAATCTTAAAAATTATGTTTTATGGATATGAAATTGGGGAGAGCGTGGCTAAATGCAATAGGGCTAGGATAGAACTGAGTTTATGGTTACTATCCATACGCAAATAATATTCATACAGGGAAAAGTCACAATAAGAGGACAACCGTGTGAAAATTCACGCTAATCGCTTTAGTACGTTCCATTAGCGTTCCATTTCACTCTGCGGCCGCAAGTGCGGGGCAGCCGGACAGGAGGCGTGGCCGAGTATTTCTCTGGGAGGGTACTGGCTTTGTCACGAAAAGATATCTGAACGACAACGGGAGTAGGGTTTGCTTCCCTAGGGGTAGATATGGTGGTATTTCGCGTAATCTTTTTTCTTTGCATTACATTTGAAATTTAAATCACGTTGACTCAGCTTAAACGATTTTACCAGACAACAAGATAAAGAATTTATTGTTAATTAAAAATTTGCGATAAAAAGGCTTATTTAGAGGTGTCCTCTATCAATTAAATGCAGCTCCTCCCACTATTGTGGCTCCTCCCTTCATGAAAAATAATTAGGAGTTGAGGAGCTCCATTCACCATAATAGCAATCTAAGAGTATAGTAATAGAAAACAGGTCTATCGTATTGTATTTAATCTAACTAGTTTTAACAAAATGTAAGATTAATTTACATAAAAAAGCAAACATATGTATTTAAAGTACTAAATGGTTGTTTGACAAACATTTCTGCTTTAATTAAAATGGTTTGTTTAAAAATTAATATAATTTCTAAAAAAATATTTTTAATTCGATAAACGTGCAAAATTTCCGTTGGCATATTCAACCTTCCGAGATCGTTTCCTTCACGACGTGACCTTTCTCGTGGTTTTCTATAGCTGGTCAGAGTTGTTCGCAATCCTGTGATTTTCGATCACTTTGGTTGGTTCCCTGATAAATGTTTTTTTAATATCCGCATAAATGCGCTGGAAGCCTGGTGGTGTGTGGATTTACAATTCTTGTGACATTGTGGGTAATCCGAAAAGAATGAGATTAATGGATTGTTATTATTAGTGGACATTAACGGTAACTTAGATTTTGATTGATTTTGTCGATTCGGTACGTATTCTTTTATGGTGTAACATAATGATATTTAATGATAAAATGTACAAGTAAAAGTGTGTAATGGTTTTTAGTAGAAACATGGCAGCCATTCCCCCAGGAGATGCTGAAAAAGGCAAAAAGATATTTGTCATGAGGTGCTTACAATGTCATACCATTGAAGCTGGTGGTAAACACAAAGTGGGTCCAAATCTTCATGGATTGATCGGTAGGCAGACGGGCCAAGCACCAGGATATTCTTACACTGAAGCCAATAAAAGCAAAGGTTAAAATGGGATTTACTGTATTTTGGAGTACAATATTTTGACCCTTTTAAATGTTAGAGATTTAGCCTGGTTAGTCTTGTTTCCAATGCACACAAATTCTTTACTTGTTGAATATTTAGCTGGATTATTGTTTTGCTTAAAAACATTAATTTCTGTTGTTAGGGATCAAGTGGACCAGAGAAACACTTTTCCAGTATTTGGAAAATCCCAAGAAATATATACCTGGCACAAAGATGGTTTTTGCTGGTTTGAAAGATGAAAAAGATCGTGCCCACCTTATTGCTTACCTGGAAAATGCCACAAAATAGAATAAAATAAATAGAATTGGGCCATGCTCAAAATAACTTTTATGATTAATGAGAAATTTAGGTTATCTTGTTACACTGTATGTAGAACTAATGTCTGGTTTTTGAGTTTATTGAGATGAACATATAGCATAAAAGATGCAAATTTGAGGCCATGCATCATGCAACAAGCATCAATTTTTCAGATTTCTGAGTGACTTTTTCCCGGCGTCAAGACATTGAGATTTGGCAAACTTATGTCTTTTGAGTGACGTTATGTGGGTCTATCATAATTTTTAAATTTTGGAAGATGGGTGGTTGATGAAGCAAAATAGAATGTCGAGTGCTTATGCCGTCTGGGGACTGCGTGGGAATATGCGGGGCGGAATTTTGTTCATAGTTTTTTTTTTATAGGTTTTGTCGTATTTTACTTTTTTATAGTTCATTCTCATTTCAACTGTCACCGGGTTTAAATACCTGCCCTTTTTTGGCCAACTGAACGTTACATCCACAAATGGTAAGTCATGCTAACAATGGATGAATGCGTGGACAAAGCTGATAACTTTTCCAATGCTGATTCATTTCTAATTTCTTACAATTTAGTGTCACTTGCATTTTGTGTCACATTTTTTACGCTAAGTTTATTAAAGCTAAGAAGGGCAAAGTACAAATTTGACTGAATGGCTTGCCTGCGAACAAGGAAGTTTGTTAGGACTATCTGTTACGCAAAACTATTTTCGAAACTTCTGTTTTTTGTTTTGTATCTATGTTTCAGTACGTGTTAAATGAGTCTTGCGAAGAGGGGTCATCGGACGGTGGAAATTGGCTGGTCTGCCCTTATTAGTAAAATGTTATTTTAAAAGTTTATATACTTTGAAAAGCAATCTAACGGGTGAAGAAATAATTTTTGGGGATGAAAAATTCTAAATTCATTTTTGTGTTCCATCGCCTTCAAGTGATATATTGATTCTTACATAAGAATATTATTCCTTCAATAGAAGTATATTATAGTATGTAATTTATGATTCATAAAGCGCACAAATTATGAGACCTGAACTGACATTGCTGAGAGCATCCCGCTGCCTTGCTGTTGAAGTTTGCGATTGCAGAAAGTTGGAATTAATTGTCTAAAACTGTTATTTAATTGAAGATATGAGGGACGTATTATTTAATTTGATTGTTTTTGTAAGTTATCGACTATGTTTTTCACGACTATCAAGTAAGATGTTTTATTACTTCTGCAAATGTAACATTTAGCTATGAATTGAAAAACAACAGCGTATCCGCGGGGTAGATTTATGTAAGTGAATGTAAGTGTAAGGGCAAGCGAACTCGTTTCCCTTCATTATGTCCATTGAGCGAGTGGTATTTTGTACGTATCATCATCGATGGCATATTATTTCAAAAGTCTGATTTTTTGAGATAACTTCTGAACGAATTACTTTACAAATGAATTTAAAGGGAGTTCTCAAATTTAACGCAGAAGTTGTAATGTTCTACAAAAAAAAAACTTTCGTAGATCACGATATCCGAAGTATGAGATGAGTCAAGCAACTAGTTTCTGTAATTCTTGTCGTTACTACTCTCGAGCACAAGAATCCAAACTTCAAATTCCTTAATTCTTTCTCCATATGGAGAGCTTACTTTAGTGCACAAATTTATTACTTTACATTAAATTCAAGTTTATTGCAAGCACAATTCTTTAGAAATTAATATTTATATATCAATTATCTTTGGAAATGTATGTCCATGAACATTTGATCAATAAAATCAGTCTGTTTGAATATTTTGACATCAAAAAGGGTATATAACCCTTGGATGCCCAAGGTAAAAAAATGTCCACTTTCATCCAAAGGCAGCTGGAGGCATTAGCAACGAAAATATCGAACATTAAAAAATGCATGCAGTAACTTTGGAAAAAAAATCAATTGCGTCACCTATTTGAGAGCGTTACGACAACTTGACTAAAGATGGTGAATGTTTGGAGGAAGCTTATTATGGCGACCATAGTTTATTAGAACAAAAATTCACAGAATGAAGTGTTTTATAATGTATATAATAGGTAACACGAACAATAATTTAATTTTTAACAAGATGCAATTCGGCAAGAGATAAGATGTGGTCTTTTTGATTTTTTGGAAAGAACGTTGGCATGATGCCTCCAACTAGTTGATCAAATAAAATATTCATTTAAATGGCATGTATAAAGCCATTAAAAGAAGTGTCGCAGATATTTTTACAAGCATTGGTGCTTCTGTATTAACGTTTGATAACTACTAGCTTCATCATTCGAGAGGGAGCTTGATTTTTAAATGGCGGACGTCGGGCTCGGCCAAACAGTCACGTGGCCCGTGCAGCTCTCTAAATAACTGGACAGTATTTAAAATATGAAATTTGTTGACACATATCCAACAATTGCAAAATATATAGACCCTGAACTGAATACAGTAGAAATGATATCGAAAGATCAGGAATAATTCGCACCAACTTGTGACACGACACGATAAGAAATGCTGTGATAAAGTGCGAAACTCATACTTCAATATTTTACAGGGCAGATTATTTCCTCCCCAATTCCAATCAATCATACAATTGATGGACTAAAACTTTCAGAACGAACAAAAAACGCAAGTTCATAAATTCCCTTCATTGTGAAACGAACTCAAAATTTCGGTGGCATTACGCCTCGATCAAAGAGAGGTTTCAAAGTGGAACCATATGACTTCTGTTGTCCATCTTTGAAGAGCACTTTAAACGAATTTGCAAAGTTTGTCAAAGTGTCTCGCAAGCAACGAAGAAACATAGCATCAGCATAGAGCAGGCTGTGGATCCAGAGGCAACTCGCAAAATGCATGACCAGAGAGACAAAATGTTTGCAAAATTTCAGCCACTCCTTCAAGTTTACTACGATATCATGCTTAATTGTAATATTACCAGCAGACAAATATAGTAGTATCATCGTATCAACAAAAATTTCAGAATCTCAGAAGAACTACATTAACAAAAATGAGGAAAAGCAGGAGATCAAGCACAGAGCCCCGTGGCATTCCAAAAGCAACTGATTGCTTCCTTGATTCACGATGTCAAACGCCTATTTATTTAAAACGTTAATGTAATGAAATGCCAGCGATAAATAACTAAAACCATGTACCGTAGCTCGTTAAATATGATTATTCTACAATAAACTCGCCGATAGATTATTGCCTTTTTAAAAGACACCCAGAAAATAAGCCATATTGCCTATTTTGAAGCAAAATTTAATATGAGTCTCTTACTTTCGGGTAAAGACGATATTGACAATTTCTCTGAGGGTTGGCATAAGGCTTTCTAGAGAGTCTTTTGGAAGAAATCAATTTGGAAGAAAGAAGCTCTGAAAACGAATGAACCCTTAATAACCCCTAATAAGGATTATTTGGAACATCAGGTGGAAGTCGCCAATTAAAATATTTTTAAATGTTATCGAGATGCTTCACGGTTTCAAAATATAATTCAGAGTTTGGTAAACGGAACATTATGGGCTACTACAAGGCAGGTCTACCAATGGTAAACAATATTCAACAATTATGGAGTTAAAAAGAGGCGATATTGAATCCTGGAAAAGCCTGCTAATGGAATGCCTGGCGTGAATGAAATCAAGATGCATCGAAATAATAGAAAAGACAAGACAATATACATCATATCGAGACTACTTTTTAATTAATAACATCTTTAGAACACTTATTATCGTCTTTCCATTTCATACAGCTTAAAGATATGACGAACAAATACATGATAAAAACTGGACTTTAGAAAAATATCTCCAGATTTTATTGTCAGAATAACAAATAAAATTCCACATTAACTGCAATGTTTTTATCAAATAATATATCAAAATTTGGGTTTCGTAAGATAATTTTGTCAAACGTTATCGCGAAAAATCATCTCCAAAAATGGAAAGCTTGGCTCAGAATTTTAAATGAACTCCGTAGAATAAACATTTTTAAATATGTGCAAATACCTGTTTTATTACATTTTAAAGATCCGTAGTCTGTAGAAATTACAAATGCTTTTCCCTTTAAAGAATTATAATGCAATGAATTTTGCCGCGATGTTTTCTACTCGATTAATCTCTCATTCGAAGAATTTTCCCGCGCTGAATTTTCCATGATCCGGAGGGAAATAAACCCAATAAGGAAATTAATTCTTATCAGTATTTAAAAAAATATGTTATTAGTATTATCTAAGCGAGAAACGAATGAAAATAATTTCGTGTCGAAAGGTGAAGATGAGGTTCCTTATTTATGGTTTTATTTTTAAAATCCATTGCTTTCTATAAGAATACTAGAAGCTGCAAGCTTGACAAGTTTTAATGAATCTTATTTTTCCTCAAACTATAAACAGTTATTGACCGCCAAGCTTTATAAGCATAAAATTAATATAATATAAAATTAAGCCAATCGAACTAAAAATTACATCAGAACATTTTATTAACTATCCAAAGTAAATAGTTAGCAGTTGATTAAAACACCAGTTTCCGTCCTTTTGCATTGTCGGCCCCATTGATCGATTTGGTTGAAACAAAGCAAGACTGAATTTGTAGAAGATGGGTGCATTTTTGGAGTTGGAATTTTACTAAAGCTGAATTTCATTCCAGAATTTAAAGCTTATAATTGGTCTGAGATAATATTTAATAAATAATAAATGTTAGTAAATGCGACCTACCCCAATCTCAGCAAAATATTTGAAATAGATTCATTTCAACCAAGCCTACCTTAATTAAGCTCAAATAATTATTTAAAAAAAACTAGAAAAGCGTGATCATCAGATAAAAACTCAAGAGACAATTAACGACATATTAATGAACCAATATGCAGTGTGAATAGAAGCCTCCAATTTATTCCAACAGCTTTCAACGACTTCTTTACAATCCGAGAAGTTTATGTGGATGAAGGAGGAAGATCACTTATTAGTGACGATAACATAAAATGCAAACTCGTAAATATTTCAAGCATTAATTTTATCGTCGCTTCCCAACCGAAATATGGAATCATCATTGTTGATCAAGAAATCAAAGGGCGATCGTTGCACAGAGATTCCAAATTGTATTTCACTCTCCAGGTTGTACCTTCAATTCATTCGATAAAATATTATATCTTAAACAATAAGGTATTCATAACAATTTTGATAGGATCTGACAAAAGAGAAAGTGTATTATTACCATAATGGAAATGAAGAAGAAAGAGATAATATAATACTTCACGTTTTTCTATCTCAACATAATTTGAGCATTGATTTACCCGTAAACATCAACGCTGTAAATGATCTTCCAATTCTGCATGTTTTGAAGAACATAAAGATGTCTACCCAACTCAGACTCACGACAGACATTATCACAGCTTACGATGCTGACGATGGAATGGAGGAATTAGTTTTTACCTATGTGTCCGAATATTTTTCCAATTCAAGTTCTTTATGGATTGGAAGAACAGCCTTTAGTGATAATTCCAGTTCAAATTTGAACGAATTTTCTTTAAACCATGTTGATAGATTCACTCTTAGTGAAATTGCAGCAGGTGAGATATATCTCATTCATTCTGGCCCTTCTCTACAAAATCTGGAAATACGAGTATCTGATAGACAGAGCTCAAGTTTAGCAGAAGTTAATAATTTTATCTTTTGTTTTTATATTTAAGACTTTAAATCAAAATTTTAGCAAACCAAAACATTTAATCAGGTCGTTACTATTGAAGCCCATTTGGTCAAGATACGTAAAGTCACCATAACCACACTCCAAGCTATTCGAGGAGTTTGGACCAAAATAACATTAAACCACTTGAATTTTACCGTAGAATCTGACCACGATGAACTAAATATTGTTTATTATTTAAGTGAGCCCCCAAAGCTAGGGGATCTCCAAATAGAGATTGGTGATAATCTGTGGAATACAGTGAAAGGTGAAAGAATGTATTGGAATCAAAAAGTTATTCTTGAAGAAAGGTTAAGATATATGCACTTAGTCATGAAGAATGATTCTTTAGCTTTGTCTTCCTTTGGAACAGATGTCTTTAAGTTTGTGGTGCGCTTTTAAATAATAATTATTTATATTGAGAAACTAACTTCGGAAAAAAAAACGATTTGTTTAGGTATCCTGCCTCGATGTAGAACTGCCCGAAGAAACGTTTGAAATTGAAATAGTCAGTCCCCAACTAATTGTGGAGAGAAACACAGGAATAGATCTTATTGTGGATAGGGAATGCATTATAAGTGACAAACACCTTCTATTCAGTTCGAATGGGGCGCATTCCAACGGAAGCATTTTCTACAAATTGATGGCGACTCCATTTTATGGCGATCTAAAATTTTCACTTGCAGACAATAGATTGAAAGAAGATGTTCTACCTTTGAAAAAGCCGGTTTTCAATATACTTGGATTTGAATCAAATTTCACGCAACTTGACCTTAACAAAAAGAAATTACTTTATAGGTATCGAATTAAATTCAATTGATAGTTAGAGAGGTAACATTGAATTTGATACCAATTCATTATAACTTAACGCGCTTCGTGAAGTTAAAAAAAAACCTGGTAATTCTTACATGGATCTTGATTAACGCACCGCAAACAATTTCCATAAAAATTACAATAGTGCATGCTCCGAAATTCAGATTAATTACAAGGCAAGCGTGATTTTTAGGTTCTAATTAATAAATCGCAGAAAAAGAAAGCCTGAATTCAACCTCGCATCTATAGTTGCAACCACCAACCAAATCTTGTTTGATTTTTGGCACAGATTTTGGCAGCGCATTTATCTTAGTAATCTTAGTAATGCATAATTAAATGTTGGAGTCGCTTAAGTTGAGTAATAATAGATATCTTATAGTATATTTAAAAAAAATGGTAGAGTCCGATAATGATAAAAATCATAATAAAGAAGAATGATAATTATGAGATGTCGTTATCGAAAGAACGAGAATGGGGTGATCAGATTTAAAAATTCTGTACGAATCCCTAGCAGGTTCAGTTTTTGAACAGCAGATTCTAAACTGCTTTCGTTTTTGCTCTGGCACATTCAATATGAATGATGCAAATGCTTTATTATTATTATTTAGTTTACGATTTAAATGACACATTTCTTAAATAAGCTCATTTCAAACTGTTTTTCTTTTACGTTTCTAGACTCCGCGACATGCCTCCGCATGCTATTGTAGACAATTTTCAGTTTGCAGTGTTTATTCCCGGTTTCCAAAGTGGGATTCAAAAGTTTCAAATAAATTATTTTCCTGCCTATCCCCCAAAATTTGACGGGAAGGTCAAGACCAGAATCGCTAACTATTTTAGATTAATAAATAATGGTTTATTTGACGTGTTTGAGGGGTTGTCCAAACAATTAACAATAAGGGATCTTTGCATCGAACCTTTGGATAACAAAGCCATTGGTAGGTTGTATTGCTAATTTCACAATGGCAAATTATTGATCTTATGTTGTCAAACAATGCAGGCTCTGTCGATTTCATATTTAAAGTTGAAACTCCTACCAGACATGGAAGAATCGTTCGATCTGTCGATGAAGTACATTCATTCGCTTTGAGCGAAATAAAAGAAAACCTAATTTCATATGTTCATGATGATTCTGAAAACGAGTTCGATTTCTTTAGTTTCACTATTGAGGCTGTTGACCCAAGAGATTTTTCCATGTTAGTAACGCTTAGTGATCTTTTTCAACTTTATTTTGTGTTCACCGATGAGACGTATCGTATCAGAATTTTGACCAATATGACGGATTGGATGACTGAAACGTCCGGCACTTTAGAAATATTTATAATTCTGAGGAATGACAATGAACCTCTTCAAGTATCCGAACAGCAAATAACTGTGACTCAAGGGATGAGCAGAGTTTTAACACCAAATGATTTGTGGTTCACTGACGAGGATTCAAATTTCAACGATTCTGAATTGCGATACGAAAGCAAAAATTTGTCAAACGTTTATTTTTATCATTGCCACGATTCCAGAACACCAATTGAATGGTAACTGCTGCTTAATGTTACATTCAGAATATTGTTGAAATTAATACTGACTTTTTAGGTTCGTCCAGGAAGATATTGGAAAAGAGGAAATTTGCATCAATCATTATGGGCCAATAATTGGGGAAAATATTTTGATTGTAACGGACGGTACTTTTCCTGTAACGGCTAAGCTTTTTGTGAGGGCAGAACCAATTTATTTAAGGGTGGCAGGAGGCAAAGAAAAGAGTTCTTTTTCAAAATTCTCTCACATTAAGATTACGGATCAAACATGGGTTATGCTTGAATCAAAACATTTTGCCATCGAAAGTAATTTACTCTTTGATGGTAAATATTTGTCGAACAATGAGAAAATAGTTTTTTATATACTGACACCTCCTACTGGCGGAGAATTGAAAATTGGAAATGAAATCGTTTGGCAATTTACCATGGGGGACATTGAATTAAAAAAAGTCAAATATCAGATTATGGATAAATCTATTAGGTTGGACTTTTTCAGATTTTTGTTGAAAATTGGACATCACTCGGCAATAGGTTTGTTGAATATCTCTGTCGAAAGTAATAAAAGTCTCTCTTTACAAGTACATAAAAAGGTGAATATATAGTTTTAAAATAAGATTCTTTAGTTTAGAAAACCTTATATCACATCAGATAGCATTTATTGATGTAACTAAATCGAAAATCCTGAAGCTTGATTCTGAAACGTTAAATTTAAATAATTCGATGGCAGAATCAGAAGAGATTAAGTGAGTTTATATTATATTAAATAATATTTTTGTATTATATTAACAATTTACTGCTATTAAAGCATAGTTGTAAAATCGACTCCTCTCCATGGACGTCTAAGCTTGAATCATCATCATAGATATATCGGTCATTTTAGGAAAAGTGACTTAGACGGTGGTAAAATAGCTTATGTAACAGGTAACGCTTTGCCATTTCACCAGAAAGAAAACTATTTCAATAAGAATTGTAAAAGGAAATACATTTTTAGCACTCAATGATTCACACTCGGACAGATTGCCATTAAATGACTCGATAATGTTTGAGGCTTCATGCTGCTCAGGATTATTTAAAAGGGATATACTTCTCATTATTGAATTTGGGCTGCCAATAATTAATCTGACTTCTACAAGGCTATCGGTGATGGAGGGAGGAATAGAAACTCTGGGCAAGAACTTTTTTCAATTCAATAAAAAGTACTAAATTTGGTGAATGTTTAACTATTGTACAAAGCATTTAATTTCTTAATTAAATTTATTACCATTAGATTATTTTCTGCATTGGACATATTTGTACTAGAAGGACCATTCAGTGGATATTTCGTTTCTATTCTTGAAAGAAACTCAAATGAAAGACTAGATAAACTCATTAGCTTCAACAACCAGAAGAACGGATCGGTGACGAGATTTTCTACTCGACAAATCGAAAACAAAAGAATTTCGTATGTACATAACGGCTCTGAGTCGGGGAACGATTATTTTGTGGTTATTGGGAAATCATTCGATACTGAAATGATAAGTGAATTTCTGAGAGTGGAAATAGATGTCATCCCAGTAAATAACAAGGTTCCTTTTGTCACTGCTGCAAATAATTTTGACGTTGAAGAAGGTTAGATAATTACATCTGAATTTAATTTATAACGCTGCACAACAAGGTTTTTGTTTCTTGAATTTTACCGGATGTCCTTTATGTTGTTGTGGCTGCTGATTGCGAAAAGCACATCTATACAGAACAGCATTGTTCATCAAATTTGTTTTGCTATTCAGTATAAGAACCGGTACCGAAATATTTTAAAATTTCTAGCAGCCTTTCTTGAAACAAACATAATTTACTCTTTATAAGCAGAATTGTTTTGCTCTTTTGAAAAAAAAACTGAGAATAAAAGCTTTTTCCCAATAAAGTTTTGTAAGACTCGCTAAGGTCTTCCCCTTTTCATATGATTAAGCTTCCTTGGTCTGTTTACATAATCTAACTTGCTTCAACCTTTTATTTTTTAATTTCCCTAATTATATGCTGTCCGTCACTTCTAAGTTATTTCTTAGGTGCGGATTTCAACCTGAACCAAGGGTCGTATTTAGGGAGGTTCAAAAATTACGAAAATTTACGAAATTTACGCGAAATTACGAAAAGAAAACGAAATTTCAAAATTCTAATTACGTTTTAACTTATAAAATTTATGCGCTGTAAATAAATTATACAAAATTTGAACTGTTTAACTTTTAAAATTTACAAAATGGATGAAAATGAAATCTCAAAGACTCTCGAAATTTTCCTCAGTAAGTTAATTCTAAATACGGCCCTGCTTGAACGCACTGGGTGTGAACTCTCACCAGTGCTTCATGAAATCACAAAAAGTATATTCTTGTTCTACTTAACTCTTTAGAATTGCATTCTATTTGATTTTTAGACTTCCGTGCTCTTCAGATGCCTTTCCATTATTATTTGTAATCATCACTCTCTCCTTATCAGAATTATTCAAATACAGCCTCAAAATTCATAACTTCAAATCGTGCAGTACATAGCATTTGCCTAATGAAGAATTTATCCGCGTTGAAAAGCATCTGCTAATTGTGTTTGAGCACATTTTTCTTTACTCTTTTTACTAGCTTAGTATCGTCTGTAGACTTGGAGATGTAAGCAACGTCAATCAAGACTCGTTTATTCCATTAATACTTAGACTTGCTTCATTGCGAATCTCAGTGACGAAAGATTTGAGCAGGATCAAAGTTAAGGAAACACACTATCATCACAACTAGAAGTCATCAATGCGTTCTTATTCTTGTTGGATACTTCATGTGGTGCACCTGAAATTGAATAAGACGAAAATCATTTTAATTATTTTGAGTTAGATAGTGCATAAATAGATAAATACAATATTTCCACTACACCGTAAACTAACTTTTAAAATGTTTAATTGAGGCATAAACATAACTGAACAATAAGCACACCTGCTAAGCACCTCTCATAACTAGCATAAACTTTTCGGGAAGCAAAATGTGTTGGCCATATATACGTTTCTCAATGTTTATTGCTATAAACAATTTTTATGACTTAAAAGGGTAAACAAATTTTCTTATTTTTAAAGGGTCTTGGACACTTATTACAAAAGATTATATTTTTATTAGTGACGAAGATACCAGTGATGACAAAATATATTTTAAAGTGTTAAATTTCACTGGAGGATTCATAGTTTCTCGAAATCCTAGCGATATCAATAATGACTTGAGTCCTTTCGATTTTTGTGACCCGTTAAAATGGAATGTCACGAGCCTCTTTACTCAATCCCAAGTTATTGCCAGACATGTTGCACTCGTTGCTCAAGGTACGTAAATATAAAATGCAGTTTATGCACATCAGAATACTTATTAATTACCAACACAGAAAAAGGTGAACACGTGTTAACTTTGGCTGGTGATGACGGGAAATATACAACTGAAAATATCGTTATCAATGTTTTCGTAGCTGCTCTCAATCACTCCCAGTTTCTATTTAAACCACTCCTAATATTTCCCGGTTTATTGCAGCAAGTCGAACTAAAAGAAAGTTATCTGGAAAGTGTTAAAGTTCGTAAAGAATGTCCCTCTGGTTTATTCCACATAAAATATCGTGTTTTGCGCATGCCAAATCACGGCCAATTTAAAATTAAAAAAAATGGAGCATTTTCACAAATCAAGGAATGGGAAAGAAATTTCACTTTGATGGACATTGTTAAAAAGTGAGAACTTAACCACTTCATCAATTTGAAAAATATTTTAATAAAATTAAATAACTTTTGAATTAATTTAAAGTTTTGAAATTTAATGCTGAATCCCCTTTTAGGAATCTGTACTATGAAAGCAATCTAACTATAAATAATTATTCGATTTACGCGAAAGACGAACTTATTGTGGAAATGTCATTTTCAACATCAAATGAGGAAAGCAAAGAGATAGCGATGATAGATATCATAACCTCATTATTAAATATCAATGAAGGCAATGTAAATAAACTTATAAACATCACAGAGCTTTTTGTTCACGAAGGCGGAAGATCTTTGCTAACACATAAACACTTAAACAACGGACAACTCATAAAAGAAATTCTTAGATATCAGTTATACGTTATTCCATTTTACACAATTACTGAAATGCCTAAACATGGCTGGTTATATAGAAACAACAAAGAGCTTTCCCTCGCGAGTACTTTCTGCCAATCTGATGTAGACGAAGGAAAGATAGAATATAGACATGATGACACCGAATCAACAGAAGATCACGTTAAATTCAAGATATTATATTCGTCCAAAAATATAGAAACAACATGTGAATACAATTCCACCGACAATTACGTATACGATTCAGGATTTATCCTGAAAATACAAATTTCTCAAATAGATGATGAGCCCTTTCAATTGATTATTCAAAGTCCTAGCTTGGATCTGGTACAAGGAACTCATAAGAAAGTCACATCAAAATATCTTTCGGTCTCGGATAAAGATACTTCTCATGATAAAATTATTTATGAAATCATAAATCAGCCATCAAGTTGTAAATTTGTATTATTAAATAAATCTCTTTACCACTCTGTGTTTGAAGAGCATTATTTTCAAAACTGCAACAAAAATTTGACTCTCCAGAGCAATGATTTTTATCAATACGGAGTTACATCATTTACTCAATCGGACATAGATAATGAACTTTTACTGATCTTACATGACTCAAGAAGTCGAAACCATGACGCTTTTTATTTTGCTGTTACGGATGGATCACATCCCCAAATATTTAAAGTAGAGTTATTTAACTTTTGTTCAAACATAACTAGAAATTTGATACAGTTTTTGTTATTGCAGATTTTTCACATAAAAATCGAACCATTGACCGTCAAAGTAAAAAAGAATTCCACAGATTTAGAAATTATCCAGGGAGACGTGCGAGCTATAATTACTCGGGAATTATTAGATGTTGAAACAAATGGAGATCGCAGGCTTATAAATTATGTTATAATAAAAGAACCGGAATTTGGTCTATTATACAAGTAATTATTGATTTCAATCATTTCAACAGTTTCTTGGATGTTTTTTAAACTGACCTAGAAAATTCTCCCTTTAATACCTTCGATGTTAGTAATTCATAATTTTCTGTTTGTAACACTAAAACACCTTAGATAACTCACAATTCATTGCCTTTTTCTTATGCAGCTTTTGACATTTATTAGGAGGTCTCGTACTTTTTTATTTTAATTTTTTATCGACCCAATGGCATGACATAAATAATTCACAACACAAATGTTCATATATTTAAAATCAGATAGGTTTAAGCTACCTCTTATCTCAAGCACCTTATACAACAAATCCTTCGTCCATGCCAGATTATGCTTTAAAATATGATGCATTATAATAATTTATTTGATTATTAGTATATTTCAGTCACTATGTGTCAACAATTTTTTTTTTAGAAATGTTACTCCTGTGGATTCTTTTACACAAGCCGATGTGGATAACGGAATTATGTCTTATGTTCAACTAAATTTTTCCGGCGCCGGAGATATTTTAACTGTTGGTTTGCTGCACGTTGCAAAAGATTCTGTTATAATTCGACTACGTATCATTCCAATTAAAAACGCAAACATTTCGTTTCCGATGTTGAAACCAGGCCAAAAATTAATCCTTACGAGTCATTGGCTTGATGCACAAAATCTTGCTGTTAAGACAGATTCGGATCCCACTTACGAAATAATCAAATTACCCAATCATGGGATACTAAAGTTAGAAGTTAGTGTCGTCTCAGTATTTTTGAATAACCGTTTTTTTTTTAATTTTAAAAGAGAAAGTTCAAATTCAATTTTTGCGAATGATATTTAGAAGTTAAAGAAACTACCATCTTGGTTTTGATTTTATCTTTGTATTTTCACGAAAATAAAACGCAGACGAAAGACGCAGGCATCTATAACATGCACCTTCTAATTTGTGTAAAATACCGTTCATCGAAGAACACTATGGAGCATAAATTCTTAAATTTATGAGATTTAAACCTTTAAATTATAATTCTTATAAAAGTCAATAACGAATTTGATCTCCTTTCTTATTAATTAACTCCTGAATTCTATGTGTTGATTGATCGATGAAATCTCCTTCCAGGCTGCTCTGCCTGCGTGCAATAATTTACATCAATCCATACTTTATTGAAATTATAGGTGCGGGTTATGAATGGATTTTGTTTTGGTAATATGGTGGTGTGGAATGTAGGGTGGAAAATGCAGTAATTATTGCATTAACCTTTCAAGACTATTAATTTTAAATAAAAATTTTGATATATATGCAGTCAGAAGCTAAAAGAATTGTCGGAGATCGGATAAGCGAAGATTGTGACCGAAATGTGTTAGCAAAAAATAATAAATCTATTTGTTCGGAAAAAATATCTCGAAAGATTGAAAGAGATACAAACAAATTACCAAACACTCCAAATGCGTCATTCATTTTTCATCACAGTGACATTTTGTTCGAGAGAATTTCATATACTGCATTTCCAATTCCAATAATGAGGCAAGGGTATCATCCTAATACAAACTATATAAAAGATAGCTTCGAATTTATTTTGAGTGCTCCTAGAACCCAGCAAATATCTGGGCACTTCCAAATTCGAATTGATATTTCGTCGCTTCTGTCTAATGAAACACATGTCGAAATATTGTCAAAACACGATAAAAGCGAATCAGATGGAGCTGAAAAATCTGGGCCAGACGATACAGAGTCTATGTCCTCTTCTGTTGATCTAAATGACAGATTGAAAGTTATTGGATCCATCATTTCTGTCGTGATAATTTTTGTGGCTGCCTTTATTGCCTATAAGTATATTAAACGTTATCGAGAAAAAAAATGTCAAAAAGGTCTTTCAAGCGGGAGGAAAAGCGTAGATCTATCAACGACGAACAAAGACAATTACCTCGTTCTCAACAAATGCAGTTCCCCAAATCCAAATCTTGCTAAGGAACATCCCGTAAAGCAACCAATTTCAGATACGGTTGATTCAAGATGCCATGAACTAAATTTAAAGAAGCCATCGGACCAATTTTATGACTTTGAAGATATTAAGGATGCACCAAAACAAATAGTCAGGAAGGATGATAACAAACTTCCAGACGAGATAACTGAAGAGGTTGACAAATCACTCTCGAAAAAAAATATTAACAAACATACCGGTCCTTTTGATTGGAAGAAAATCGATCCGGAGTTACTTCAACATTGTAGAAAAACAACGCCAGTGTTGCACACAAACCAATATTGGGTATGAATAAATATTTAAAGTAATTATTTTGATTTTAAATGAAGCTGTACACAGATGTCAAACTTCTCAGTAGATTAGGGACGCTTTTAATCAGGAATTTTAAACATTCATATAATTTTATGCATTTATTCTTTCGTTTTACGATTACATCTCCATTTCATCTTCTAATAAAATTCTCGACACTCTAATTGGCTCTAATTGGCTTTCCATGATTTTTAAAATATAGACAACATAATCCAAAAAAAAAACTAAATTAAAAATTATCACAGTTTTTAAGAGTCTTAAGCTATAGAATTAACGTAACTTTCATTTTTATGCATGTTTTTGTTTAACTTGGTACATGGACGTTCAAATCTTGAAATCGATTTTACTATCAATTTCTGACGTCTAAGTGAGTTGAAATTTAGCAAACTTGTGTCTTTTAGATGATATTACATGAATCTATGGTAAATGTTAAATTTCGTCATGTTTTAAAATAAATGAATACATCACTGTACTACGACAAATATTAAATACTTTTGCCCCCTAGGGACTATGAGAACTGTTTTAGAAAATTACAAATATATTTTTATGTGTTTTTTTTATAAACTTGCGACCTATTTATTTCCTTTAATTCATTTTCCTTTCACTGAAACTATTATTGAGTGAACCTGAGTTGGCTTTATTTTGTCAACTTGAAAATGCCTTAGAAGCTCATCAGTGAGGATTATTTAGTTTTTGTATAATAATTAATAATAATGATAACAACATCATCAACAACATGTCCTGTGTTTATCATCATTACCTTTTAGAATCACATAATGATAAATTAATATGAGGTAACGCTCAAATTTCGTGACCATTCTGTTACGATTAAACCAATTATCAGAAAATTAATGGTTTATCATATTTCATGATACTTTTAACAAACTTGCTCAAATATCAAATGGGAAAAATCGACATGTTTGATATTTACGGTAATATGGTTTACTAAATGTACAAGGCTACATGGCTGACATAATATAAGAACAACTCTTTAATTTTAAGAAGGTTTAACATCGTTTTGCCAATATAAATAGAAAGTGCTAACATTCAAAACGTTGCTGCTTGCTGATTGCATTTAAATCCTTCATAAGACCCTCAATGTTGGCCATTTCTTTATTTAGGTCTTCAACAGAATTCTGTTCGATGTATAACATAAAAATATTGAATATAAATGTTAAAAATGTAAATATTACAGAATTTAATTTATAAATATTAGTCGCAACATCATATACTTTTTTTTAAATATACATCAAATATAATGAAATAATATCTATAGCTTAAAAGTTCTTGATGAAATGAATGATAAATAATGAATAAAAATTAATGAATAAAAGTATATTAATACCAACATGGTCAAAATCTTCAGGCTGAGGAAACAAATCGTGGGTTAAATGCTTTGATGACAGGATAATGCGAGGTGAGGATAACGTTGCAGGAGGGTGAGGACAATTTATTTCTTTTGATTGAGGATTTTCAATATTGAGATTCAGAGAATCTGTTGTAAAGTGTTGTGAATTTAAATCTTGTTTAGAATTAAATGTCACAAGCTTACTGAGAGTAGACTGTATTACATCTCCCACATAAACTCGAGGAGCACTCGAACATAGTGGCTTCTGATGGACTGTTAAAGTTGTTTTCAATTCGACATTTCCTTTAGATGGCAAAAATAAAGGTGCAGTAAGAACACAATATTTATTTATATGCATATATTTATTCATGGATAAATAATAAAAAAATAATAGGTTAATACATTTTTTTAAATTGCATGTTCTAACTCCGGAATTTTGTTCCCTTTGCATTTCTAAAGTCATACATAGAATTTTATTTCAATCAGACGTCATTTAGAGCTACCAGAGTATCTATCTAACATCCTCTAGCACTTAAACGCTATTTGCGTTTAAGTCTGAAATTAGATGCTGCTCATTACTTCAGTAACAAGAAATATTTTACTTATATTCCATAAATCTGTTTAATTTTGTACAAGTTAACATTCACCAAAAATATAAAGACAATGCTACAACGTTTCATATACTATTTCAACTCCTTTTGGCTTTGGTGACGGAATTAAAACATGTGCTTGTCTTAAATATAGTCCAGGTTCAAGAATCACACAATTTCTATCTCTTATCTTTAAAATTACCGTTTAACTTTCATTGAAATGCTGATTATAACAAGTAATTAATTAGTATTCAATAAAATTGAAAAATATAATTTGAGTATGGATGAGATTCCACCATTTTGATGTTGTTTCTCGAAGTTTTAGCAGTCTCTTCCGTTTTTGGAAAATAACTGTTTATTACAAGTTTCACAAAAGTTTACTAATATAAGACTCCTTCTATATTACTTGATGTCCGTAACATGTTTTTAAATACAAATATATACAATTAGAGTTATTATAGATGCGTTTAGGAAAGCGACTTAATGATATCGAAAAGGGGCAAATTCTTGCCTTTAAAGACTTAAATTATCAATTTCTGAAAATCCTAGGAGTAACTGTAGAAAGTTTATAATAAGATAATAAGTGTAATAAGATTTCATAATAGTGTTTAAAATACTAATATTTAAATATAGCCAAATTTCATAATAAAAATTTAATATTTACGAAAGTTGTGCCAAAAAATGTGGTCCGTTTAAAGATATGACGACCTCTGATCCATTAAAATTACCTGCTAATAATGATGACGTCTCTGATAATTTGTTATTGGTTGACTTTTTTGAACCTATTGGCTTAACGTCATCTTTACCTAAAAAAACAAAACAAAATAAAACATTACGGACCGATTATACGACAGCTATTTTAAACGATTGTCAAACTCAGTTAATTTTTGTATCTCATGTAGATTCAAGCCGATATAATGCGGAACGAGTAAATGTGATTTACTTAGACTTTTGAATGTTTAAATTGAGATTTTGATTTTTGTAGGTTTATTTGACTAATTGAGTAATTCGAGGACATTTTCAAGGTTGGTCGGACCGAATCAAATTGAAAATCGTTTACATTACGTAGGTTGTACGAAAGGCTATCACTTATCCAGTCGAAATAACTATCGAAAAAGTGGGCAGCATGCTATGAAGATATTTGTAATTAAGTTAGTGAATATTAAGAATATTGTGACTAATGATCAGATATGATGATAAGGGCTGACAATGAAAGAGGGTAATCTCTTTTGAACTGCGATTAATGGATTTAAACAAGGTGAATAAGTTGATACGCAAATTATGTTGCAGTTTGATAAATATGGCTCAAAGAGTGAGGTATTAAAGAGTGAGGGAAGTTTTGGTACGAGATAAATTTTTATAGAAATTTTTAGAAACTTTGGAATAAATGAAACTTAAATGGTCTTTCCAGGTCTAATTTGTCTAATAAAAGTCTTAAAAAAATCCAAGAAATCTGCAAGTTTGCTGAAATTTCTGTTTATGTAGAGTAGGCGGTCGAAATCAATATTTTTGTTTCGATGATGAAATATCATATAGTTATTTTCTTTCAAGTCGATAGACGACTTAATTGCACACAACCAATTGAATAGAATGTCGTTTTCTCAGTTGATATTGTTAATGATATCCTTTAGGATATCCACCTGTGATAGAGAAATATGAAAATATAATTTTATATTGAATTACTTTTTGTACCAAAAATAAATTGCGATGATTATTGACTTTTATTGTCAAGTTCCTATCATATTTGGGCGCCTCAAAAAGACTTTTTCGTAAATTCTTGATTAATGTGAAATTAATTTCATTCTATAAATAACTCTATAAACACTATTTACATATTTACATCAGCCAAGCAATTTCTGTGATATGTTAAATGAGTTATGAGAAAAAATGGACATTTTATATCTATATTATTATATCATATCCACAATTATGTGTTTTTTTGATTTGCTCCCTCATCTTCACTCGGCAATGGCTCGTAAAACCACTAAGCCTGATGAATGTTGGTCAGCTGATGCTGGAAGATAAAACAATAGACTGCCTCGCTGACTAACTTAATTATTAATCTAAACTAATAATCTGAAAAACTTTTTTCCTTAAATATTTCATGTTTTTACATCACTTAAAATTACTTTAAAGTTCATGTTGACGAATAAAATAAATTTTATGGCTTTTATTATTATTAGGCGGAGTGTAGACTCAAACATTGAATTTATTAAATTATTTTTAATAATGTCAACCTGGAATATTAGAGCTCTTGAGTGTCCATCTGTCAAGAGTATAACTATCATTGCTGATTTGATCGACGTTGTTGCATGATGGCATTTCTGCGAAATCATTCAAACCGCTACCGTGCGTCCACAAATCGGGAGGCTTCAATGAATTTTTATTGCTCGATAGATCTGGAGAACTGTAAGTGTCGCTGTAGAAGTACATTTGAGATAATAATTCCATGAGTTAATTTTAATACATAATTTTATTACTCACGTGGAATGTTTTATTAATTTGTGTTTGGATTTGATTTTACAGATTGCAAAGGTAGATATGACTAATGTTAGTAGAACGACACAACCAATGATTAAGCTCATCAAAAGCCACGTTGAAAAGGCATCTTCCCTGCTAATTAATTTTGATCCTTCAATCGGCTCTGATTCTTCTAGGGATTGCCCTAAAGATAAACAAAATTCTATTTATATTTCTAATCGTTTAGGTTGCGAAGTCACAAATAACTTTAAAATAGGCTAAAGTCTTTAAATCAATTTGAATGAACATAAAAGAAAAACTTGCTATTTGTATCAACTAAGCAAGTATATTGTACATATAAGCAAGTATATTATATACTTTTTTATGGAAAGTAAGCCGAAATATCATATTAACAATTATATTACTAATATTCATTTTCATGCTTATTTCGTTAATTAATTAACCATGTTATGGACAAATATAACATGACATACATGATACTACAACATGATATAATATAATAATGTAGGAGGCGGGTTCCAATGTATACTGAATATGTACAAGACTTTCTCCAGTAATAATTTAGGTCATTAATAATTGCTAATAAAGTTTTCCGCTTAATGGGTTATTAAGTATTATGTTATTAAGTTATTAAGTTATTATGTATTAATTATTGCTGGAGCAATTGTATGGGATTTAGAAAGTTCCCTAGAATTTATGAAATCATGCCATGTGTTGATTAGGTTCCCTTTAGTTTTAGTACTAGCCCATCTTAAGTATAATTTTAAAAATTATTAATTAGTGAATTAGCAAACCTTAGTAAATTACATTCATATTTAGTCTATCTTTGAGTGTCTTAAGCATTCCAATCGGATATGATGCTAATTCCTAATCGATATTCCTCAGAGTAGAGAGCCCAAACCTATATACTACATCTTTTAAAAACCATCGTATTACAGCAAGAATGGAATGGGCCAAGGACCACGATCCCCAACATAGATGGCTGAAGCAATTTTACTTTTTTTAGAATTATAGTGATTTCACTAATTACTAGTTTTTACAGCGGCAATACCACTCTTTCACCAACTCTTCTAAAGAGCTTGATATGAAGTGTCTAATAACCTATAATTTTCAATGGTAATTACTCATTGTTCGGGTTCAATTTTCATATTTAATTTGTCAATTTCTATAATCGTCAGGAATACTCTAAATACTAAACGCATTAAATAAGAAGATAAATTTATTAATGTAATTTTCGTTCTCAGCAAACAACAAGCACCACCTACCTTCTTCTGTCGTAAACATAATAGCTACCGACGATGGTCCCAAACCCACTTCATTTTTAGCTTGAACTCTGAAGAAGTAGGTGGTTCCTCTCGAAAGACCTTCTATATTTACGGATGTACCTCCCCCTTTCACAGTTTCTGCATACCATTCTTTGTCTGGAGAAGTGGCTTCTCTCGAGTAATAAACTATATAGCCTAGATTTATTTTATAAATTGGTTACATTTTCGTACATACTTCTCAAATGCACTTAACCTGTTATTTTTCCGTTTGCTTGTCTTGGTGGTTGCCATGAAAGTATTATATTCGGAGAATCCTTTTCTGTTGATAGACTTAATTCTCGTGGGGGAGAAGAAGGAGCTTGCAATCAAATAACTAACTAAAACTTCGAAGCTCGTAAAAAGCAAACAGAATAATTTTCCACCTGCTTCCTTTGTTCGCTCGGTTACACTCAAACTCCAACCGCTGAAACGGGACCCTTTTGAT
This sequence comes from Hirudinaria manillensis, assembly GCA_034509925.1. Lineage (NCBI taxonomy): Eukaryota > Metazoa > Annelida > Clitellata > Hirudinida > Hirudinidae > Hirudinaria > Hirudinaria manillensis. Next base: position 13,592,231 of record CM067528.1, on the reverse strand, counting down.
ACTTTAACATTGAATTCGTATTCGGTGTCTGGACGCAAATCTGTAATATTCGCTTCAAGTCCAGTAATGTTCAAATATTTGTATGGTCGAAGAAAGGTTGGGTTGTAACGGATGATATATGTTCTTCCATCAGATGCGCCCTAGCTCAAGTTTTAAGAAGTTTTACATTATCCAAATCGTAAATTTAGAAATATCACTATGTTGTATTCTTTAGAATTTCATATCTTATTCATGACCATAAAAGTTTAGCCGCCAAAAAAATACTTTGAGTTTTTGAAGCCTACTAAAGCTGGCATCTGACCACGATAGACTGATAGTAGTTGATGAAATAACTGTTGTTTGAAGGCCAACTGGTGGAGTCATTGGCACGAGTGGTCCAGGACTCACTTACGAATAGGACAGAGCTGTTAATGAGTTGTTTCAATAAATAATTAAAAAATTTTATCAAAATTACCTGCCTCTTCCTTTGTGAAAATGCTGTTATATATAGGGATTCCTCGTCCTACATTGTTATAAGCTTTAAGGCTTACCACATATTCTGAAGCCGGCCCTTCAAAAAAGTTACGTACTTCAAATTATTAATTTATAAGATGTTCATGTACTAGTTTGCTTTAGGTTACATCAAGGGCAAAAATTAAGGTGTTTCAGCGAGAAGGCGTACTAAACCATACAAGTCGACTTTCATTAATCTGCATTAGACCGTATAAAATAAATAATCCAAACTTAAATATCGGCTTAATACAAATACTGCAATAATGATCCGATACAAATATGTCTAAAATCAAGTAATAAACAAGATTTCCAACAATTTGATTAAATAGTTATTTTCAGTTAATCGGAATTTGCCCAACATCCAGAGTGAAATTCAGATGACTCACTGAGGTTTTTAATTACTTGAAATCTTTGCCGTGAATCCAGCACTTGACTGAATGCATCTGGTCTTCCAATTCCATAACTCAACTCATACCCCCTTATTTTTACCTTGCTATCAGCTGGAGGGGCCCAGCTTAGGCTAATGGTGCTAGAAGTAGAGTGACTTTTTAGAGTGGTCGGTCTTCCAGGTTGTCTAGATTCTGATACGAAATTGAATAAATAATAAATGCTGTCATTAAATAAATATGCCGAGACTTTATTTCGGGCATTATTTTAAATGTGCTTATAGTACACCCGTAATTAAGCATAGGCTTCAGAACACTTTTACAGCGCCTCCTTCCAGGAGGAAGCTGGATTGATACTGACAATTCATGCTTTCCAATGCCGCTTTAGGGCAAAACTCTCGGGCATGCCGGCCTATATATGGAGGAAGTGAGGTAATATGGGGTATAATTTATAATATACCATCAATAATTTAGTAGTGGGAGCGCTAAAAACATTTTATCAGTGATTTTTATCTACATCTCTCTTTTACAAGAGCGATCGATCCAATTTCGCTTATCAGTCAGACCGAGATACGAAAGTTAAATTTGTGGTCTTTATGTTAGACCATAACGACTATATTCAAGCACGCAAAAAATACAAAAAAATAATATGTCTTATCGCAATTTTGTATATTTATTAGAATATGCTGATAGTATATACAGTAAAACCTGTCTCTAGGGACAGATGTACTTTGCACGACAGGTGCACTGTAAATAAGCGGCAAATTGTATTGCGAAACAATCGGTCCCAAGAAAAAGAGGCCCTAAGGACAGTTTTTACCTTGTTTTCGGGTGCTCCAATTTAAAGTTTTTACTGTATTCAAGTATAAATTTCCACCGGTTTGGTTAGTATTAGGATTATGGTTGGATTGTTCATGGTTACGCGAGAATTGGGTGTTATGGGGTATGTGGGAAGGGGGAATTTGGAGTAGCCCATATTGCACGCCGCACTTCAATAATATTCTTTCGAGGATAGGCCCAGAAAATGCCTCAAAAAGAATATAATGTATCTACTGGATGCCTCTAAAATTAAAATCTAAGTTTAACTTCCACCCGTTCTAGAAAGCTTAAAACAAAAATGCTAACGAAGCTTTCACGTATTGAGAACACATGTTTCGATCAAAATGTTTCTCAAAATGGAAAAATAACTTGGCTTAGCCCTAAAGAAGAGAATCAGTTTTGTGTGATTTTTTTATAGTTAAACACAAAAACTAAAGAACATTACAATAGAAAAAATTATGTATATATGTGGGCTAGGTTGTTAATGATACTTTTGAAAACTATCGGCGATACCGATACCCAATTAAAAATGTTTCGGTATCGGCGATTTTCCTCTATGGATATTGTCGCAAAAAAAAACGTTGCAGGTATAGTTCAAAGAACCCCATATCGCATGCTAGGATCGGGCAATGTGGGGTGGTTGAGGCTGGGACGCATACCATTCTGTGAAAATATCAAATATTTCCTTTGATGTCGCATATATTATGCTTAAGTATATGTTTTCTTGGTATATAGCATAAGTTTTTTTTTTTCAGTCTCCAAGTGAATGGAGTTGTTTGTTAGGTACCCCATGTTAACTCACTTTCTCCTAACAATCTACAAATAACGAGGTTTTCTTCTCAACCACTATCAGCGATCAATGAATTAAGTCTTCAATGTCACGATTTGTGATAAACATCGATATATTGTTTAGCTGTATATGATTGAGCAAAAGTGTTAGGGCAAATGGACGAATCATAAACAATTCGCACGTGCAATACGGCATTTATGACTGTCGGAGAGAAAATTAACCGAAGTCTTGTTATTTAGCATAGTTGAAACATGATATATCATTGTATTAAAATAGGTTTGTTTACATAATTCCAAACTAAGTACTAGTCGCTTTACCATCTAGATCATTTTGCATCGTCATTATCCTTATCAAAGTTGAAGGCGGGCTGATTTCATTGAAACCCAGTGTTACCATCTTAAGCAAGTATGTTGTCCCGTTTTGAAGGTCTACAAATATTAAAAAAAAACACTTTTCATTCAAAGGTATTCATAAGGCTAAACTTTTCTTCGAATACAACACCAGATAACTCTGTGCTTCTACGTGTTCCTTCAACTTTTTTTCTAACGTCCGGCTCATCATCTTGGTCTTTGCGATAGAATAACTCGAAACCGGTAACATGAGTTTCATCGAAATTTGGAGGTAATTCCCAAGAGATTGAAACAGTCTTGTCAAGACATTTAGAGACAATTGAGGTAACAATAAAGTTGATTATATGTACTTTAAAATATATATGGCGTAACAATGACGTATAGTGATTAAGTAGGCCGAGGTATATATGTTCATAATCATTCTGTATTATTATGTAGTAACTATATGTGAGACTGAGTTTATGTCAAAGACTTACTTTTGAGTCCAAGGCTTCTACACTTATGTTTTGGGGCATAGCAGACGAAAGACCTACAAAAATGGTCAATTCTATACATTTTTGAAGATTCACAATAATTTTGAAATAAATAAAGTAAAAAGAAATCATTTCTAACTGCGTGACAATGTAGTAACATTTAAGGAAGCCGAATCACAGACATTGTAGTTGGAGTGGTGATTAAATGAAACGGTAAATTGATACGTAGTAGAAGGTCGCAACCCAGTCACTGTAATGTCCGAGGCAGAAGTGTTTGTACTCGTTCTAGACAATCAACAGTTTCTAGTGTTATATTTTTTACTTTAACAAAAGAAAATTTTTAATATATTATATATTTCTAAAACTATCTACCTATCGGAAAAATCTGATTGCCATTCAACAAGATATGTCTGGTTTACTGCCGCGGACTGAAGAGTGTCTAAATTCCACATGATTCCAATGGATGTTGATCTAATTAAGAAGGCGTTTATGTGGACCTTATGTGAAGAAGGTTGTGGGTAAAAAGAAGTCCCCCAATGTCCTTGCATCAAATTCTCTTTGAATCCAATGAAGAAAACATTTAGAAATAAGTTTAGAAGAATTTTTGAAATAAATGATTCGATTTATCTTAAAAATGATTAGAACCTGTCATATCTCTGATGACTAATCTAAAAATGACGTGATCCGAATAAATGTTATTTTCGGCCACACACTGGTATAAGCCTGCATCCGACGGTAGAAGACCAAGTATGCGAAGAGTTCCATTGGTAGCAATTTCGAAGTAGGTGCTATTATAAATGAGATCGCCATTTTTATACCAAGATAGAATTGGCAAAGGATTTCCTGCTACTTTGCAATCAAAAGAAATATCTTCGTTGATTCTCGCTATAATGGTGTGGTTGGGCTTTAGTAAAAACCTCAAGGAGACTAGAAATATAAAAATTAAGTCTTTAACCATAAAATTTGTTTTAGATTTTATGATAGACTTCTAAACAAATATATTACCTAACACCTCTAATGAAACTTCTTTATAGATTTCTAAGTTTGAGGACGATGCTTTGCACCCATAAGTCCCTGCATCCTTTTCGCTAACTTTCCAAATGTACAAGCTACACTTCCCCACAACTTTCACCCTGTCACTAATCAAATGTAATTAAGTTGTTTAACCTCAAATTTCAAATAATTCTAAGTAGGTAAACATAAAATTTAGACCTGTAAATATCCTTACCGCAAGTGTAAGAAAGAATTTAATTTTTAGTTATAAAAATTACCCATTTGCCACAGAAATCACAAGCTCGACAGATTGAAAGATATGCCTAATAGTACCAGAAGAAACCTAACGCCTACTGATTTGACCAATAATGATTAATGTTGACAATATTCATTTTATCCTGAATTTCAGTAAAGAGGAATGGATAAACAAATTAGCAATATCTCCGGTCAAATTTAAAAAAAAAAACAACTGATTTTCAGGTTAATTAATTTCCTCATCGCGGAAGGATAAAAGTAATTTACTTCAAGGTTATAGGAGTGCCATTTTTCAACCAGGTAATTTTTAGATCACCTTCAGTTTTCACGCTGCACATAAAAATGGCTACGTCGTTTTCTTTTACCTGAATATCTTGAGGCTCGTTGTTAAATGTCAGTCCTTTATTCGATCGATCTGAAACATTTTTTAACGTTGTCGTTTAATAGAACACTTTCTGATAAATGTTTACCTTCGAGTTTGAGAAGTTCAACGAAAGACAAAGGGTTGTCCCCGTTCGCGAAACAAGTATAATTTCCATAATCTTTCTCCTCCACTTTTATTATTTCCATGTCTCCATTAAAATGAAAAATGAAGTTATTTTTTCTTTCTATTGGATATCCGTTATTTACGGTATCGCCAATTTTTGCCCAGGAAATATTGAAATTGCTGTACGTGTTACATGGCAAAATAACATTTCCTTCCACATTAATAGAAATTGTTGAATTTTTTCTAGATGCAACAGGTATTGCTAGACATAAATAATAATTTTTAAATTTGAGAAAATTGATAGTTGTAAATGAATAAATTACTGTCACTTTTCAGACTTGCTTTCCGAGATATAACAGTACCCATCCCAAGAACATTTAATGAGCATCGGTAACTTCCTTCAATTGATCCAAGATTTTCCACTGATTTTATGCTGAGAGAATTATTTTGCAACACTTTCCTGTAAACATATTCCACTAAAGCGATCGTCCAAAAAGTGACCAAAAATGTGAAAAAATCTATTTTTAATGTAGTATTGCATATTATGGATAGTAACAATAATAACGATCGATCAACTGTAGTGCCACAGCTAGCGTAGGGAAGGGTAAAAAATCTTGATCCGGTTCCAACTCCGGTATGGACTATACGGCAAATTACTCCGGTGGATTTACTTAAAAGAACTTTCGAGAATGGAGCGGTAAACTGTTGATTTTGAGTTTACCTTCGACTATATGAAGATCATCGAAGAATAAAAGTAACTGTCCTTAGTGCAAAAATTCACAGGAGCATGAAGCCAGTAATCTGTGATATAGTCAGCCAGTTCAATAAATGGCAAGGATTAAATTCGTTAAGCGGTTGAAGAGCGAGGCCAGATGAGTTGCATGATTCTTATAGAAAAGAAATATGTTTTTGACTCCAGGCTGAACTTCAAGGAATATAAACTAAGTACAAAAATAAAAACAATTCAAGCTTAGAGTTTGCTGGATATTTCGTAAATTACTTTGTGGATGCCTCTATTTGCTTCACATAACGTATTATAAGATTAAAACCCATATAAATGCAGTTTGGCTAAAATTAGTTTTCTGAGGTCTAGAGTCTAAGTGGGATGGGATTTAAATCATCTTCGAATTTTTTCGGTATTGATAAGTTACTGGTATTGCTATTCCGTACAATAAAACAATACTGGAGTTATGTTGCTGAGAGAAACTTTTAATTGATTTCAAAATAGAACCAGACAATATCGTCCTATTTTTTAATTTCCTAAACTTTTTAATACAAATACTTGAGAAAATATTCACAAATGTAATTTAGGTCCAAGCAAAGAGAAGATTTTGCTACCTCAAACATGTCTGCAAATGCCTAAGTGAACAAAGACCTACAGAAATCTGAGTGACACTGGGTTGAATATCTTTCAACCGATCAATGTCATTGGCATCTAACATCGAAGGGATGGGTCAGCTCTTTGGTTATAAATAAAAAATTATTATATTAGTAGGTTTAGTAAGAAAAACCTCCATGTATTCATTCGGATAACTGCTCCATCTTTAAGCCACGTGACCTGGTTAGTAATTCCTCCTTTAATTTGACAGTCAAAAACGGCGGATTCGTTGCTTTTTATAAAGACATTCCTTGGTTGATATTGAAACGATATGACTGGATATGATTCGCTATAAGTACCTGCATTAATAATTAATTAACAATTTAAATTACAATTTTAATTAATTTTAATTATCAAAATTTAGAACAATTTTTGTGTACATTTTTGCAAAGACAGTGACTGATAAACATGTGGAACTTTACTCTAATTTTGAGGCGAAATATGTATACAAGTAGACTATATTCATTTTTACTCAAAAAACACTAGCACATTATTTGGTTATCGTTTTTTCTTAAATAAGATTTGATTGTATTAAATTCTATGTAGCCCATTTTATCAGATTCCATTGGATACTTGATGCATTTCACATTAAAGCATCCAATTCTATGAAAATACCAAATATTTCCTTTTATGCCTCACATATTTTAAATAAAATGTCTCTTTGATATGTAGCATACGTTTTTTTATTAGAATAGAATTTATATTATATATATATGGCCCTAATAGGATAATATTTATTCAATAATTTTTTTTTTATTGAAAAACATTTGAAGACCGTTTGACAAGGGTTAGGGTTAGCCAGTACTTCCAGATATCAGGAGAACAAAAGGTTCCTCGGCAAGAATTTCAAATTTCCCCAAAAACCAGCAAACGGTTGTTAGAAATGTTTGTATATATTTTATATTATATAGATGTAAGGGGACACCCGATAATTTCCTGATTACTCCCTAAATTTAAGTCAAGCTCAATTTTATATATTACGTCATCTCATTGGACATATATAAATACCGGGGGACAATATGGCCAGCCTTGGCTTAAAATTAAATCTGGTGGAGGTTCATTTCGAAGAATATTGTTCCGCTTATACAAAGGTGACGCGTTCTATTTTTAGATTTTTACACTCAATTTTCGTTTAACTTTATAAGTCGAGAGGGTAATTAGTCCACTGTGGAATTAATATGTAAAAGAAACCTGGTTCCGAGCAAATAAAATCTGTTTCATGATTAAACAGATGTTTCTAATTAGAGTTAGAAAGCTTGCGAAATTTCTCGAGAGCGGTTTCCCACATCAAAACTTGATAGTTAATAACTCCGGAGATAATGAGAAGTATTTGTCGCGTTATGTTTTTTGACTAAGTATTTTTTTCTTGCATCCAAGAGGTGCCTCTTTCAGACTACAAAATATAATAAAAGAGTATGATAAAAGGAACATCATTGACTATTTGAGGGGCTTGGCTTGCAATTTTAATTTTTAAGTCATGTTTTTAATAAAATCCTTAAATGTGTATGTTGTCTTATTCCATTAAAAATGGTCGTTCTTGTTAAGTGACTGCAATTTATTTTCCTTTTTAAAAATGACGATGCTATGAATTTACCGCGATAAATTTACGGGAGACCCTAAAATCGGTGTCTTGAAGGTGGCTCGAGTCAAGCTTTAGGATAAGGACGGAAAAAGATGGACATGGTTAATAAACAACAACACCGATATTTTCTATTGGCCCATGGACCTCTGAATAATAAAACCATTATCCAGTCTAACCATAGAGAGCACATTAACAAAATGCTATGACTAAAAATGTCAGAAGGAGTAATAACTCGACCAGAGAGCCCATGGGGTCAGGCTAAAGATGTGAAAGAACGCGGTTGTGTTTTTCGCATAGTCGCATTCTGCAAAATATACATTTTAAAATCTCCCAAAATTTAAAATTCAAATAATTTTGGGCAAGGTGTCTTTATGAACCACTTTGGGATATCAGTGGAAGAAATAGACCGACTTAAGTAAACGCTGATGTTGTGTCATACTCTAATGTGTACTCTAATTTAAAAATAAATTTTAACTAACATATATGGAATCAATACCAGCTCAATAAATAAACTATTTGTAATTAATTTCAAATTTGGTCCAAAATTAATTTTTAACTCTCCTCAAAACTCTTCCTTACATACTGCTGTTGACAGATTAGTTTTATTGAGCAAGAAATGGCAATTACAGCTAGCCCTTGAGAAATGCAATCAACTCCCCATCGTAAGTAATCACCAAGTAATAATGCAATTGCTTCACAAACCTTACTTCAACAACCGGGATCTCAGTGTCCTCGTTGACAATGGACTCTCCTACAAGGCTCACATCGACAATATTGTTCATAAAGCATTTGTGAGTTTGAGACTGATCCTTAAATGCTTTTGCACGAAAAACAAAAATGTCTTAACCAGAGCTTGTTGCATCTATATCCGACCAATCCTCGAATGCTGTTCCCAAGTCCACATACCAAGCAGCTTGCAATGAAAATATAAACAGTTCAAAAATACTTTGCAAGATCCTTCCCCGGTTTCAGAGCACTGCCATACCTTGGCAGACTGTAACGACTTGGACTCATCATTTCTTCATTAACCGAATTATCAAACCCTGGAAATCTACCGTTTGACATCATTAACTCCTTAACGCTATTTAACTTTAAATCATTTGTGTTTCATCCACAAACCTCAACAACAAGCTCTCAATTAAGTGAACCTCAAGTTTTACTTTTTTTTTTTCTGTTGACAAACTTTATACAAAATTGTTTAAGTGGTCATCGGATGATAAAATAAATAAATAACTATTTCTTTTAATTGGGGCTCCCCCCTTGGAAGCGACACTGCCTTCATAAGCGCCATTGAATTTCAGTGTTGGCTCCTAGATTAGATTTGAAATGTTGGATTATTATTTAGAGTGCAGTCGAGTGAGAGTGAAGAATTAGATGTCTTATGAAATTTGCAGATGTCGGGTCGATAGAGCTTCTCCCAAATAGCGCTGTAAATACTTGAAATTCCTCCCGAATGAGGGAGCAGTTCCTTTCATCAATCATCCAAAACCCATTTATTACCCATTAATTAGGAAAAATATCAGAAATGAATTATTATTATTATTATTAGTCAAATCAATGTATTTATACACGATGTAAAGTTTGTTCGACTTGATAACTCAGCTTAATCGGTAATTGACAAGTTTGCTTGAAGTACTAGTAGATTAATTTGAATATCAACTAGTCTGGAGGCAGTGGCAGATTTAATGGATACAAAAGAACCAAATATTATGTCTGGTGACTGGGACGGGGAACAAGATTTAACATTTAAATATATATATGAATGTGAAATATATTAAATATATATATATAAATGTGAAATATATATATACACACTTTCACATTTTCCCCGGGCTTGCATCCCTCGATAAAAAAAGAAAACCCTTTTGAGGAAACTCTTAAATATTTGCGATAACCACCGATTCTCTTCTTTAGATCAAGAATTAAATATACTGCGAACTGGTTTTTATTTATTTTAAATGTTTGTTAGAAAGAAACGTCCATATGGTTTGATTACTGAATTTTCAAATATAATGTCTAACCTATACAGGCTTTCTGCAAGGTGTCCATAAAGTCTGGAGATATAGGTTAATTAGGGCGAATGTGCCAAAATTAAGAGCAACGAGACCGTATTGCACCAAGTTCATGAAAATTTTCTTACAAAGCATTAATTTTTGCGTAAATACATTTGCAAAAATGTGAAAGTCTTATCATTATTGGGCGGAATGTAATGGAAAACATAATGAAGATGTTATTTGAATAAAGAATAAAAATAGGCTGATATAGTGTTACCAATGTGTCCAGATTTTATGGACACACTGTAGTATAAATGATAATATAAATATTTTTATCATTGACAATCTCTGTGAACGTACGATACACCTGCCTTTTAAGAGGCACACCTGCACCGTTTCCGAGCGCTACCTATGAGTCACGATTCTGCTCAATCATGCCTGAGGAACAAAACATTAATTTTCAGCGCTTTTGTCACAGCCTGTGCACTGCTAGCAAGATGAGGGAAATGCTGATTCGATTTGAATCACGATTCTGTTTGGATCAAAAAATGCTTTTTAATTTGTCTAACGCAACTCGAAATTTTTAAACTCAATTTCAATGGTCTATCAATCTCTTTAATCTTTCCAAGGTTGTTTCTTCTTAGACGTTAGAGTATCGTACGGGTCACCTATCGTGTTAAATCGACCCCATCGCCGATTCATTGATATTTATGAAATACTTTTGTAATTGATTGCAAAGTTAATAAAGTTAAGTTAATATTTTCAATTGGTTGCCACAGACTATTTGACTAATCTTAACTTTAAAATACTATATCAAATAACAAATAATAAGGTTTATTATTCGCATGTGTTGTTTAATGATTTAATAATTAAACATTTTCTCGGATTTTGGAACAAAAATCTATTCAAAGAGTTATCAAACGAGCAATTATTATTTATGCATGCAATAAAATAGAAAAAAGTTAGTGTAATAATTATGTCAACCTTCCAAAATTTTCAAAATATAAAACACAACTTAAGAGAGTTTTATCAAACTAATTTAAATGCATCTATTTATAAAAATAAATTTAGAATTATTAAATTCTTATCTACTTCTGAGCGAAATGTACTAAATAGCACGGATATCCAACTTATCTCTGAAATCTTCATCCTTTGAGCAATGTTACTCAATAGTCTGTATATTATAAAGTACTTCTTACATAATCGCCCTCAAATATATCAAGTTTTCAAATCGAAGTTCCTTAGAATATGCTATATGTGCACGGATATAAAACTAAGAACTAGAAATTCTACGAACCTGAAACTGTGACCGTTACTAGCAGAAGCAGCGATATCATGGTATCATCGGTGATTTCTAAAAATCTCAACAAATTCGAAGTAACCGCCCAACACAAGAGAAGTCATTCAGCCCAAACTCAGTACGATAACCACGGTGAAGAATGTGACCGCTTTATATAGCGTTTGTTAAACACGCGCTCCTTTGTCGAGAACAGAAAGCGAATTCCAGTTTATAGCAAGAGGCAGATTAACCTGTTTAGACTGTTTGTTTCATATAATTGAATGACCATATTTTTCGGTAGTAAATTGTGTTTCATTAAACTTCAAGTTCATTAACTGAACAAATATTTGTTTGTAGAAAATCTCTCAACGTCAAAAATGCTTGCATGCAATACATCAACGACGCACGTAATATAAAGTGCTTCGTGATAGATATTTAGATATTTGTAAGAGAATTTTTAGCACGATTTTTAATTTTAAAAAGATCTGAAAACGTATTCAACCGAATCGCGTCGCAAGTAAAATAAAGAATGTAAAAGACAGATGTATATGGAGGGACCCAGAGTTTAATGTTTTTTCAGATCATAAAGATAATGGTACCAGTTAGGTAAATAGAAGTTAGGTGATAGGTGGGACATTATACCGATCGTTTTAGCCGAGATACAACTTTGCAACAATATTTACAATTTCTGCAATAAGTTTGCAACGTCAACGATATTTGCATCTAGATCCGTCAATATTGCCTTCTTTGCCCAGGTCTATATTTTTATTTTTTGGTCTTGAAATATTTTTAAAAAAATACAAAACATTCTGAAATGAAGCAATTGAAATATTTAAACTTCGTACCTCGAATTTTCCCACTGGTTAAAAACTGTTTTCAGCCCAAACCTCATCCTTCAGATAAATGACTCAAACCATTGACATAAATTTTGATTTGATTTTGGTGAACAGTTTTACTGAGTCAACAATAGTAAACAATTATTGACAATAGTCATCAAATTTTTGTCACTACATATTATAGTGATTTCAGTCATCTATTTTAAAGAATACAATCTACTTGTTGTCTGGCATGTATACGCCATCAAGCAGGGATATCATTTGCAACTGAAAAGCATTTTAAAAAGCAAGAGATACACAAAGCAAGATATTTTCTGCTAGAATTAATTTGCCCTTGCAAATCGGTCATTCAAGCTTGAACATTATCATTGGTGAAACTTTCTTGCACTGTTGGAGAAGATGGGGTTGAAGATGCCACTGTGCCATATTGCTTATCTTTAAAATCATTGCTTGTTAGCATGCTGAATCCAAGTTTTGCTGGAGATTTTGAGGAAAATGACTCCAATGTAGGTTCCTGCAAAATCGTCTCTGTAATTACTTGCTGACTCAGTTGTTGTTGAAGCTTCAAAAGTTCTAGTTGATATTGCTTTTGCTCTTTCAACAAAACTGTAGTAGGGTTTTTATCCCTTTTTTTGCTACTTTTCTGAAAATGATCATTTTCAAGATTTTGCTCTCTAGGAGTTAGGGGTATCTCAGATTGTTGGTACTGCAATGCTTTATCATAAGCGGTTTGAATAACTTTCCGAGTACTTATCTTCTTACTATCGAGCAGTTTCCATTTGTCAATGGCAGGATTTGTACCAAGTGGAAGAATTTTATTCAATGGAATGCATTTCCTAACATATAAAAATTTTCATACACTCGATAAATAAATAAAATAAATAAACACACCATGTAGATTTATCATCAAGAAACACAACTAATCTAAGAAGTGGCCTTATGGATAATATCTCCATAGTTTCTTGTGGTATCTCCGGAAGTTGTATTGGAAGACATGGTGGTGGAGGTCTACTAAGAGAAATCACCTACAAATTGGAGGAGGTTAATCATATCAACCCCACATTACTCTAACCAAATCTAACCATGGCAGGGTGCCAAAGAATCCCATGATATTTAGCCCAAACAAAGTCAAATGGTTTGAATTCGTTGCTACCTTAAGTTATTAAAATGATAGTCGACAAAAAAAAATCATAAAATGTTTTCAAACATACCTTCTTCGTCATCTTCACTAGTCTCGTGTCCATCGTCATCATCGTAACAACTTCCACTCTCAGCGGAAGAGAGTCCAGATTGTTTTGTCACTATTAATTTATCTTTTTCATCTCCATAATCAGTGTTTGGTGAAATTGTCAGTCTATAAGTTTTGAAACTTTCTCTCTCTTTAGTAATGCTTTCACTCACTTAAATCAGTAGCAAATATTGATAAATGAATTGCATCATCAAGGAAGACAATAAGATCACATATCTTACAAAATAAAATTGTGTTCTTAGAGGGGATGCAAAATATATTCAAACACTGGACCAACATCTGTGTACATTATGTGACAAATTTGGAAATGAAAGGGTCACTTTCCAACACAACAATGCCCCTCTATATACAGCAAGATCAACTAAATTTTTTTCCAGGAAAGGAATTTGGATTTTGCATTTTACTATATCTTATCAAAAATGGTTTACATAATTACGTTACTTGGAATGGTGTATTCAAAATATGTACCTGGGCTATATTTATGATGTGCACTGTATGTGTATAAAAGAAATCATTATAGAAAACAAGCTATCAAGAAAGATGATGAAAGAAAAACTTCTAATCTAATTACTATGTAATAATAAACCTCATAAGCATTTTTAAAACTAATATTCAAAAAAGTTTAGACTAAAATTCTCACAGCTAAGATTATTAATCTAACATATAAAAATTAGTTGATTATATCTTAAAATATGTAACAAATCTATCTGATTGGTAAAACTTCTCACTAGTTAACTGGCTTTTAATGGCCAATTTCTGTTTTTTAGGTAGGCAACAATCATCAATCAAAGTCGTCTTTGTAGATTTCATGGTATGATGAAGTTCTTCTGTTGTTAATTGCAATTTAACTTTTGAGGATCCTAGAAAATAATCAATGCACCCCATAATAAATAAGTATTATCAAACTAAAGTTCAAATTAAAAATGTTTTTGATATATTCTATTCTAAACATACCTGTACTGACCTCCATGCTTGATTTTCTTTTCTTAGTTTTAGCTCTGTGCGAATTTTTACTGGCTGACAGTGAGGAACTACAAATCATGTTAATGATTAAATGCTGATCGATATCCAAACCAAACTATGAAAATCTGATATTAGTAAAAGTAAATGATCATATTTAACTTTCATATATACATATACAATAAAAAATCATAGAAAACCAATGTCATTATACATTACTGTAAAAGTGAAGATATTAAACTAAAAAGTGTGTTTGCTATTATGATTATACTTTTTTCACACTGCTTCTCACTGTAAGGAAAAAGCATTTTAAATTTCCTTTTCTGCTACTGTCAGACTTGGAAATTGCAGGACTCAGCATCAGGCTCCTTGTTTGCCAAATCCATTATAAGGCCACTTCTGAGGCTTGACATTTTTGTCAAGGGAAGTAAATTTGTTTTTTTTGAAATTTTGTGTTAATTATCTTCAACACATGTATTATAACATAATGTAAATATTTTTTGGCAAAAGAAATGTTTTTTTTCTTATGAACACTTTTAAATTATTTCAGAAATTGTGTTGAGGAACAAACTCAGACATTTAAAAAGAATGAATATTTATTGATTGAAATATTAGCAACATAATAAAAAAATTTGATTTAATGATTAGAAAAGCAAATTTTTGGGATGTCTATTTAGTGTGGGCTGTTTTATCCAATTTTACTCAGAAAATTATCAAAAACTATGAAAAATGCTACAATAAATGAATGATATGGCAAAAATAGACTAAATAATAACAATATAACCAATAGCGTGAATATTTCATTTTTGAAATGTGGTGCAATAGGTATCAATGGGTTAAAGTAGCAGTTCTTTCAAAACAAAGAAAGTGTCTAACCTTGATGTTTTTGACAAAATTGGTAAATTAGGTTCTGAAATAAATGTTTGTTTCTTGTTAATCTTGTGAATAAATTCTGCCTTTGGTTCAGTTGTTACACAAGTTCCTTCTATAATTAGAAAGCACTAATATAGTATACCAATAAAAGAAAATATACACTAATATACAGCAAGGAGTCTATTAATTACCTTAACTCTCTGAAAATTTTCAGGTGAGAAAATCATCTAATGAAGAAGTGAAAAACTTAAAAGCAATCGAACTGATTATTAAGCAGTACAAATTCAACTTCAAGCTATTGTACAGCTATGAAAATAAACTAAAATCATGTGCTTTTAGATTTTCAAAAGATGGCACATCAACTTCTACACCACAAATTTTGTTATGTCCATTTTCTTCCTTATGCTTTTTCTTTTCTACAAAATCTTTTGACTTGCCCTTTTGTTAATGCTTTCATTTCATGTTTGCATTTGTCCAATAAAATTAATTATTGCAAAGGAATTTCTAGTAATGCCTTCTGTGGTTTTGCATGTATGAAATAAGTCTTTCTAGAAAATGTTTCTTAACACAATGGTTCATATATTTTGGTATGCAGATCATGTTTATTTTTATTAAAATATGCAAATTCTTAAGACAATCTCTTATGGTGTAACACTTGACAGTAAAATTAATTGAGACAGGGTAGACTCCTTGAGATATGTTCGAAAGTCAAGCTTGTTTGGAGCAATCTTTTAGCAAGTTCAGAGCCAATATTTGAGAAAAGGATGTTTCAATTTGGCAATTTTAATTGGAGATGTTAGTAGTTCACCATCAACACTGTAAAAGTGACATGGAGATGGCAAGGGTGCCTCCCAGTTCGCGAGGAGCAGCTGCAGAGCCTAATGGAGGCATATCCCTGAAAACACCAATGATTGGGAAATCATGGCCAATGTGGAAGGGTTGAGGCACTATCCTCAGGTGCTGGCTGAAAGCAGTAAAAGGCCAGACATGGTGTTGTCATCAATAAAGGCAGACAAGTTTGTACTGGCGGAGCTAACGTTGCCATGGGGAGACAGGATCAGACAAAGCAACACTCTGAAGGAAGATAGACACATGGAGCTGTCAACAAATCTCCAGCAAAAAGGATACAAAGTCTGGTTCTTCGCCTTTGAGGTCGGAGCAAGAGGGATGGTAGGCCAATCCACCTACATCTTTTTAAGAGAAATCGGTCTCAGCAGCAGAGTTAGATTTGAAGGCCTTGGCAGACATGTCCAGAGCCACAGAAGCTTCTCAGTGGATTTGGTTCAAGAGAGATTGCAAGTAGTCTCCATCATCACAACAGACCTGCCCAACAAGTCATTTGAGGAATCACCTAAGGGGCTGGCATGTATCACTGTGCCAGTATAAAAGCAAATTTTTTCTGAGAAAAGGCAAAAGGTTTATTCCTGACAAAAAAAAGCTTTATGGGACAAAAAATAAAAAAAGTATGACTTATTACTTTCAAGATATGTTTAAAATATTTTGCATAATTCTTATGTTACATTTACATTTATTCATCTGATTTTTAGTGCTAAAATTTATACTGAGGAGATATATTAGACTTATGTATCAGACCTGAAACTTAATTTTTGGTTATCGTATGTGTATGAAACGCACATTTCCCATCCTATCGGCCCTAGTCTTTCAAAACCCCATAAGACGTTTATTAAGACAGCATTTATTATGACAAGAAGTTAATACATTTCCTATCCTATCAAAGACCCCAGTTTGCCCACTCTTAGCCTGACTATTTTAATATTATTTTTCAAATTGAAAAATAATCTAGACATCCAGATGATATCAAAAGCACTGGCAAAACCGATCGATGGGAACAATTTGCGACATAAGGCGCTAATATTTTTCAGCTACCGACTATCTTTCTGACGATAAAAAAACAATTATGTAAAATTTTGAAGAAAAGCAAGAATAAGCTAAAAGAAAATCACAAGCCAAATCACACAAACTCAACTTAAGAAAGTGATTTATTAACAACAAAAATAAACTACATGGATCGTATAAGCATAAACTTTATTAAATTGAAAGTCGATTCATTAATAACTTAATTTAGTCATTAAATGGCTTCAAAAATCATCCTTCAGTTGTGAATTCTTATTTGAAAATACCTTGGAAATGGTGAGAAGAACCATCAGTTGTTCTTTTAAAAGCCATCAATGAGGATATGTTATTCACCTATATAAATCAATAGTTGAAATATAGGTGTATTAAGTTGCTCAAGAAAGTACAAACAATGATCTTATTTAACCCTTGGATGCCTAAGGTAAAAAACTTCCAAAAGGGGGTACGAGCGTACCCCAATGCATGCGTTGCTACCGAGCGTGGAAATAAAGTTATTAAAACTATTTTGCTGGTCGATAGGCACATCTTCAGGTAATAAAAAAATATAATTTTCATAAAAACAATTATTAAACAGCACCATGCAACAAATAAGGAACCTCTGCAAGGAGTAGTGCCATCAGAAGGGCTGTGTTTTACCAATTTTAATTGTTTTAAAATTGATATTTTGTATATGTTCAAATAAAGTTTATATTTTTTAATAATTATTCTTAAATAAATGTTGATTATCTGGTGTCATAATAATAATAGTTAATTTATAGAGTGCAGTATGCGTAGCGTGATAAAATAATAAAATAGACGTTTAGCAACTCTAAAGAGAAATTTTAATTGTCGTTTTCATTTTCAGAAAAACCTAGCTACATCACTAATTATAGTTTACAATCATTGTACAGTTAATAACAGCTTTAACACTTTTTATTTTCTTCACCTTTTCTACTTTTTCATATTTCCTCAGTCTATCACATGGCTCCAAACATATCATATATAATTATATTTATGATCTAAACTTCTAGGTAGAGATCCTCAAATAAAATTATAACGTTCTTATAGATTTTAACGCATTATAACTCGATCTCACGACGGTTATTTTCCTCGCCAGGAAATTCGTTCATAGCCTTTTTATTTTTTCATCCGATCTTCATTAAACTTCAAGAAAGTTATTTTGTCTTTATCTATCAATTCTTATCATGGGAACACTGCTTGTTTGAATTTCCCATGACATGCTATCATCACTGCTAACATCCTAACCATACAGGTTTATGACATCCTTATTTTACAATAAATCAAAATCTAAGCTAAAAGTAGACTAAAGTTGCAACATGTTTTATGTTATAATAAATATGTGTTATGTTTATATTATATTATATTTTATATGATATAATAGCATTTTACATTGTTATATTTAATATTTTAATTATTATTGAAAATATCTGTAATGTTTGTGAACATGCATGTCCATAACTTTAGTGACCAAAGGGGGACACAAATGCCAAAAAAATATTTACATGACCTTGTAACAGACACGTTGAAGATAAAAGTCACGAAAATTCATGACAACAACTTAAAAATGGACCTCAAGATTTCAAATAACAAATGTGCAATTGTGCTGCCATCGGGCATCCAAGGGTTAACTTCTAAATAAAGCTTAAGTAAAATTCCCATTTGTGAAAGTAATTTAAACCTAAACAAATTAAGGTTTATAATATAAATTAGTTTGCCTTGAATTTTCAAAAAAAAAAATGATAGGGATACCTTTTCATTGATTTTCTCCACTATTAGTGGTGGACATAGAGCAAAAAGTTGTTTTAAATCATTCAAGAAATCATCTAGGTTGAAATATATTCGATCTTCAGAATTAGATTGCAGTGACTCCAGGAAACTAGTTGCACCCTTTAAACGATATTTTGAATATTAATTAATTTTTAAAATAAAATTCTAAAATTCAAATATCAAGACATAAATCTGTTAAATTTTAAGTTTTTGGTGTACATAACAATTTTTGAATATTCTTCATTAACACTTTCATGAGTGTAATGGAATTTTAAATTATAGACTTTTGCATCAGATTTCAAACTGAACAACAAGTTCAGTGTATCGTCAATAAGGATTGCAAGCCATGAAACTAGAATTTACTTACTAGTCATTCAACAATGAAGTGAAAAAAATAATAACTTATGCAATGATAAAAATGATAAATTGTATTAACATGCAATAGAAGCAATTTAATGAACATGTGAAGGCAACCTCAAATTTGTCAAACATCCCCTCTGCAATGTGCAGGATTTCATCCAAAATTAATTTTATGGTACGGTAGTCCGGACATAACCGGATGGCAATTTGTTTCTCATAAAGTTTAATCTGAAATAATTTCAAGAACATTAAAGGCATCTCTAGCAGAACAAAATTTCACCCGCACGACACGTTCGATGTTAAATGCCGTGAACCCTTCGCCACTGCCGTAGTTAAATTTGCTTACGTGAAAGTAATATTAAAAGTTAAAAATGTTTTGTTAAGGAACATTTGGCTAAGTTTCTTCTAAAAACTAAATCTGATTTGAACTTTGAGAACGATGCTTAGCTCTTGAATCTGTTAACGCAACTGTTAATGGTTGATCTGTGCAGAACAATACTTATCTGGTAGCTCCAAAAGTTTTAAGATCAACATTTTATGTTGTGGTCAGAATCATGCTCAATTTTATATGAAACCTAGTGCTTGTCTAATAACTGTCCAAACTGTCTTATAAAAATTACTACTCATATTCAAATTTAAATTTGTAAAAGTTTTTATTTAGAAATGACTTAAAATTAATGCATTACATTCATAAAAATAAAATTTAAAAAAAATCTTACTTGCTCCATCTTCAGTTTTTCCCTTTTTCGAACAAGTTCGATCAACAACCGAACCTTCTCTAAATCTTGCCTTAGCCTCTGGCAGAACATGAGATGCAATGCAAATGATTCGTCGTCGTTATCATCGTCCCCATTTTCATCTTCACAATCATCACCATTGATGCATTCATTTACCACCGACATTACACCATTTGCTCTGGAAAGAGATTCTGCATCAACACTCCTATAAGTAGGTGATAATGATGGAGAAGAGGCAACACAAAGATTAGGAGTTGAGCTCAATGGCTTCTCATTTGATGACTTTTGATGGGATGATCCTTGTGAAAGAAGCTGTAATAAGTAATGATTAAAATCATTTATTAAGATGACCACCAAAAAAGTGTAATAGGTTTTCTTGAAAGAAAAATACTAACAACATTCACATTTAATATTTTAATATTCTCTCCAAATTTTCTTGAGTTCAGCAAAGGATATCCATCTCTGGATTGCCTTTTAAGAGTCCAATAAGAGTGAAGTCTTGTCACAAAAGATTCATGTTTCTCTATTTCTAATTCTCGAGCTTTTTTGGTAATTTTGTTGATCCTTTTGAAATACATTTAACTAAATTACTTTTGTAATCATAATTTATCAGTATTCAAATCTAACGTTGCAACTGTAACCACTGGAACAAATATGGGTTGCTCCATTTCAATCCAGGCTGCCAATATCTTCCTAGCCAGTTTCAACCGTGATTTCCAAGACACATTCTTTTTGGTTTTATTTGACTCTTTTAAGGATAAATAATAACTAATATCAAGTCACTTAATTATGCAATATGTGGCTGCCATCATCCAAAGTAAGTCTCTCCAAGCATCCCACAATTTGTGAAGCGATTGCCAGGAATAGTAAATAGCATAACCCATTTGATTCTTGGAGATGTTTATTCAGTCACTCTATTAGGGATATTATTATATAGAAGATAAAAAATAAACTTTTGAACAATATGATAAGAGAAGAAGGCAAATGACATCAGCTAACAAGTCATAGATATAGCTTATGTAAAAGTGCATTATATATGAATAAATTAATGTAATTTTTTAATGTGATAAATGCTCAGAAAAACCTTCTGCCAAAATTATTAAAAGTGTAATAATAAATTTTTAAATTATTAAATTTAATTTGTTGATTTAATTGATTAAATTTAATAATAATGTGATAATAATTTAATTAATTTAATAATAAATACATTAGTATTAAGTTAAAAAGTGTTTTTTTCAGGATGTTGCCCATTTTTGTTGCTGTTCATACAGTGCCAAATGGAGTAGTTAAGGGCACATTGTAATGTGAACATTCCTCTTTAACTAGCAATGTGCATTTAAACAATAATAAATTTGCAACTTTTAAAATTGTTATATTGATTATAAATGTTAATTTCCAATTTGTGCAACTACACTAGATCAACAACTGAATAACAAGCTCAAGTCAAACCAGAATTAGGCATCCTTCCATTCATCTGAGAGATATCATCTGAATCGTCACTAGAAAGATATTTTGGTCCCTCGTACTCCTTCAAATTACCATCGGGTAAAGAGTCGTCGACAAATTGAGTCGAGTGAACTTCGCAAAAAGTCGTCACTTTCTTTTTAGAAACGCCATCAGTGTCTATGAATGCTTCCATTTTCATTGTCAGACCTAACGATAAAGGTTTGATGCAGTTAGAAATAAGCTTCTGTAATTATGACATGAGCATAACATTTCATTGTTAAGTGTGTCAAACTGAAACAGACATTTATAAATTTAAATATATTCATATTTATATTTTTTATATTTCTACATTAACAATTAGTATTTGAATTAAAAAAAATGAATGGAACCAACCAACAAGCTGAGCACAACTAGCATGGTATGCAGTCAAACAATTGGAATGATGGCATTGCAAACAAGCTCCTTTCCCCTTCTGATTACAGATAAAACAAGTTAGTTTCCATCTCACCGAAGGTATAGTATCCATTCCCATAATGGGTTCCCTTGATCTGTCACTTCCAAAATTAACCTCAGGAATCCAGAAAGCACAAACAATATGAGCCCATTTTCCATCTAAGGATCTTTTCAATGCACCAGATTTGCAAGAACAAAGGCAACAATTAGCAGTTGCTGCAGGGGAATACAAACATCTTTTGCACAACCAAATTTCTTCAGGAACTTTTATAACACCATAACATTTTTGATGAACAGACAGGCTGCACATGTCACAAAATAAAATAGCATTTTCTTCACTGCTTGTGCCATCTAGACAAACAGCGCAATCAGCTTGATGCTCTAACTCTGGAGGGACAGGTTTGAAATTCTTGCTAGTGCAATGAAAAAATGATTCCTTCTCAAATTGATCCATGAGGAATTCAAAGGCGTCAAACGATATTCGAGATAAGTTAGACTTTGATCTTTGTTCATTAAATAGTTCCAACCATGCAAAATCCTGCAATAGAACAGCTCATAGAAAAACTGATGCTCTAAAAAACTAGTTCAGTATACCGTACCTCCTCATCCATGTCATATTCTAGTTTGGAGTCGACTTCGTCTCTCGATGGCTTAACATATTTATAAAATTCTTCAGACGGAGGAGGTGCTTTCGGAGGCAACACATAATCCTCCAAAATTCTGAAATCTTTCTCCGTCATTCCCCACTAAGCATATGCTCGACAACCGTTAATGCCTTAAGTGGAATATAAACAAAGCGGCACCCGCCCAACGTCGTTTCATTTGTAAACTTTTTGGATAATTCCAAATTGTATTAGCTTTAAAAAAAAAACTCAATCTTGTTAAAACTCAATTATGCGCAAGAAAAAAGGGGATGGGAAGGCACGTAACCCAGCCGCTACATAACGTTCCGAACCACCTGGATTCTATAGAACTCGCAGGCAATACTAAATATTCATGAACTTACTATTTAGGAGTAGTTTATATCGTCACGAGCTTTTCACTTTCCGGCATTTGTAATTTTGAGAAGTTCTAGAGACTTCCCGCCCTCCGCTGGTCGCACCTACCCGACCTAGGTAATGCTACTGCGCCTTGCGGCGATCCGTTGCATTTCGCGTTCGATATCCAGACCCGGGAGGTTTTGCTTTATATTTAGGAATCTCTAGTAATAAAGCTAGGGTAACCTCGGAATTAGAACTGGGAGTTGAGAGTTTTTGAGAAACTAGCTCAGCTCGGAAGAATTTCATATGACTAGCAGCGGTTCGATGTTGCCAAAGTTAACTGTAATTTTATTTTAATATTAAAGTGTAATTGCAAAGTGAATATATTTTTGTATAGTAATGGCAGATCTAGATTTCGAACACTTGCTCACGGGGGAATTTGGAAGTAGGAGAAAATTGGACGCCAAAGAGGAGAGAGAAACATCTTTACGATAAGAGTACCGAACAAAATATATTAAAATATTAAATTTAAACGTTGAATCTATCTCCCCTGGTCACCAAGCTGTGTGTCATGCAGCGCGACTTTCTCCGAGCGCTCGGTCTTCCTCAGTATGGCGAGTTGTGTCTAATGGTGATCGCATACAGTATCTCTGATCTTCTGTAGCATAGGGTACCTTGAGCATAGAAACAACGGGGACACTCCATAATTTTGCAATAATTCGCGATTTAAAAATTTGATTTTAATTTGATTTAATGATTAAATTCAATGCTAAATAATACTTTAATACTAATGTTTGTTAACATATTTCTGATTATACTGAAAAGTTTTTGAAAATATTTTAGTGCATTTATTTAGAATTTCACAAAATGAGAAAGACACTTTCAAAAATCTTTGCAAAATTGTTAAAACGAATAAAACATGAAAAAAAAGTTTAATAAGAAATACTGTTACCTTTATTTTCGATAACTCTGAAACATCTGTTATTCTGATTATTAGTTTTTATTAAATTATCAAGTCATTTCCAGGCTCCTCTAATGGCGTTTTCCAGCTCGACCCTAACCCTGTGTTAGGTAGACATGAATGTTGCTAAACATTTAAATGTCTGTTTTATTATAAATACCTGTATTTAGGTCATTATTGTCCTAAAATCAATGAAATGGTATTAAAAAATCCTAAACTTCAGTTATGAAAATCCAACATAAGCTATGAGTCAACTTTTCCAGGTATCAAAATTTATTTTACAACAAAAACTTGGAGGTAGAACACAGTCCAGTTATTATGGCAAAGACAATGATTGTATAACTGGGAGGAATCAGAGTTAGACTGCATAGATGATCATCTATAATTGGCATCAAAACAAATATCTTGGATATCTGGCAACACCAAGGTAGTAAAACATACATAAATTCGAACATCTATTTATAATTTCTCACGTGCTTTAATCTATCGAGAACCAAAATGAAAATCGAGAATGTAAAATTGAAAAAAACTGTTACTTGTTAAGAGAACAAACCACAATTTTGCTTTTAACAATTTTATAACAAAATCTTGCAATTGAAAAAAATTGAAGAAAGGATGTTTCAATCAGAAAAATGTTTGCAACAACAAAAAGTAGAGCCAATTTTACAGTCATCCACTTATGCATAGAGACGAGCTCTCATTCCTCACAACCAAATCCCTGCTGCAATAAAATTCAAATTTTTAACTTTGACATTACTTACATCAAACTTTCTTTAAATGTTAGAAAATTAGAAATGTTGAAATTCCCAGCTTGGGATAACAATGCAATACAATACAATACAATTATAGCATTTAGGTAAACAGAATGAATTTAGATAACCAACTAAGTGACAAGAAACATAACCTTTGGTCTAAGAATCAAATTATATAACAAAAATCTCATCAGTCAACACTTGACAAGTGATTAATGATGCCAATCGAAACAAAATCAAGCAAAATTGTTATTTACAAATCCAATTGAAAACAAATTAAAAGCACAACAAACATCAACTGGCAACATCACTTCTTTACCAACCCTTCTTAAAATAAAATAAATTACCTAATTGTGAAGATAAAAAAAAATAGAAAACAAGTCACATTTTGCATGTTTAATTAAATTCCAATTTCTATGTAAAATTTTAACCTAAGGGAAAAGTAAAAGCTGGAAATTCCCACAAAAACAATGCAATAAACTGTAGGATAGTTTCAACAAGCAACAATGACGGGCTAAACATAAAATCCAAATACTGCTATCAACAATAGTTCTATGATAGACAAACAACTTTATACCAGATGACATAAATTTGTTCAGAGGATAGGGCATCAAAAGTTATGTTATGCACCAATATAATTATTCTAGTTCAGACTTTGGAGTATCCAAGGCACTTGCACGACAAATTGGACAAGTCTGATTGGTCTGAAATCAGCCAATGAAAGAAATTATCATCTAAGCAATTCATAAAAATAACAATGCTTTAATTGTAATTAATAATGCATTATTACACATACATTTTAATGCAATTTACAAGTTTTAATGCTCATAGGAAGCCTAAATTTTATAAGATGCTTTATATATGATAATATAATGTAATGTTTAAATTTGTATAAGTAAACATTGACATTTATTTGAGAACTTTGCAAAAATGTAAAATTTCTGTAGTTTTGAGAAAAACTTGTGCATAAGCAAGTATTGACTAGTCTTGTTAAGGATGTCATTAATGAACACAAAAATGGTGGGCCATCTTAAGCACAATTATTCATTTAAGAACCATGTACATTTTTTAATCAATATAACACTTACTTTAAAAATATGTAAAATTCTTAAATAATTAGAATCATTAATTGAAAATACTCCTTCCCAATTTCAATAATCTTTATTCAGACATTTATAAATCAGACTATAATCAATATTTGGGAGTTGGTAAGTCAAACACAATTGTTTATAAAACAAAATTATAAAATGATAAAAATAAAAGTTTTCGCAACTGTAACAGGTAAAAATATAATTTTTGAAAACCTTGCCACCCATTGGAAGTGGAAAAAGACAAACGTTTGAATTTTTATCGTAATAATAAAATTAAAATAATCAAATTCATTAATTTAATATTAATGTAATAAAGAAAATAATTTAATTAACGCAGTTACATTTTTATTTATAGAGATAATAGCCGTGCCCGGCCGCCGTGGCTCGACGGAACGACTAAAAATATTGCATACCCACGAGCATCGTGAAATTGTAAAAATAAACATATAAGAAAATAAGTGCTTTTTTCTTTTCAATTTAAATGGATTGAGCCACATCAATGTGTGGCTGGACACAGCTAGTGCTTAAATAAAAATTCACCTTGACAAATGTAATAATGTTATGAAAAGTTGCAAAGAAAAAGCTTAATTCTCATTAAAAGCTCCATAAAATGATACTTACTTTGAGCCACTTGTCGACACATTTTGCATGAAATTGATGGGAACATGGAAGGACTCTGAGGAGTTGCTGATCTTCAAAATCAGACATACACACGACACAAGAGGTCTGCATTTCTGAAGAAGACGAAGCAGAAGAAGCACAATATCTATAAGAAGAAAGCTTCTCGAATTCGCTCTTTGTCAGACCTCTGGGCTTGCTACTGCCGCTAAGTCGCTCGGCTAAGTTGAGAAGAGCCTGCAACGCGTTACGTACTGGAATTTGTAAATGGTAAAGGAAATGAAAGTTATTTTTTTAAATTCAAATGTTAACAAGTTTCAGTTGATGTGTGTTCAGATGAACTATGTGTCTACAGATGATAGCCTTTTAGATAAATAATATTTTCATTAATTAATAAGTCAATTTTAAAAGTGCTATTTGAGGATCAAAGCTTCACTTTTACAATTATGAGTTATATATCCATGGTCGATCATGACTAAAGATTCAACAAGAACATTTCAATAATAGAAAACTTGGAAGAAAAATTTCACAGGAAAAAATAATTAACTCCCATTGTAAAATATTCTTGAACCATTCCAAAATTTCAAAAATGAGTTCTCAAATGTTGTCTTAAGCCCTCCATTTTCCAAGGTATATATGGATAGACACAAGCACATTTCCAACCAAGTCTTAACTTATATAATGCTCATTATTACAATAATTTAATTCATAAAAATTTCAAATAAAGATAACTATGACAAATAATTAACAAAAACCTCATAGTTCTCAACTTCGGCTCCTGGCACCGAGCTTCTTGTCATCGAAGACGAATGAGGACTACCTAACAAAGAGCTAGAAAAAGCAAACGAGAACGTACAAATCGATCGAACCAATATAGAACGAAGCAACATTAATTAAATTAAATTTTGTTACCTATTATTAAAGTCAATCAACAATTAAACCAGTACAGACATCAATGATAACTTGCAGACTGGACAAGTTCCCAAGAACGATGTTAAGCAGTTATAATGCCATTGGGGTGCCAATGAAAATTAAAGTTTGAAAATTGTCTGTTCATCCCAGATATTTGTTCCTTTTACATTCATAAAACCAGACACAAAATTTTAATTCAGTCAAATACCAAATACCATGCTCAGATATCTGAACATCTTTAATGTCCATAAAACATTACCAACCATGTTTAATGTGACACATTTCACATAAATCACGTGTCTCGTTTCTTTGAAATGACCTACTGTGAAATTTTTATTCTTTCCCTAAATGTATTTAATTCAACAAAGGGCATATTGGATCCACACATGGCTACATAGTTTTCCAAGATGATTGACTTTTTGGAATAAGGAAATTTCTGTCTGTTTTTCAACAATTCGAGGTCCAAGAAAGGATAAAAAGGTCAAAGAAAGCTAGACTTACAAGTATAACACCCAAGTAAATGGCACATTAACATTCTTAAGCCCTAATAAGCAATTATTTTGTTGATTGCAAAGTAAATCAGAAGATCTTAAGAAAATTGAAGATCATTTGAATATCATGGGGACATGGTTGTACCAGTCTTTGAGGCTTCATTGTGTGTCAAATTGAAGATAACTCAGTTGCTTATTAGAAATAGTTTTGTTCTTGGTATGATGAAGCTAGTGGAGTCCAACAAGCAGAGTTTCACCTAATATATATTTTTATCTATGTAAAATTAAAATTGAAAGAAAATAAATTAAATTTATTAATTATTTTGAATATTTTCAAAAATTTTTTGTAAAGTATTTTTGTGGAGACACAGCAAATTGCTTGTTGCCACACATAGCTCATTCATCACGAATCAGTTAAAAACAGTCAAGGTCTTAAAATAAACCAAGGAATAGCTGACTGAGTTTCAGAAACGGCACAGGAGAAGACACTTGAATAGCACACCTTAAACACAGTTCATGGTTACATAAACTGTGAGCATAAATCCCTAACACTGTTAGGGTTAGGATAAAACTTTCATTATTATTTCATTTTAAACTTAATTCTACATTTTGATAAGTATAGTAGAACTGGAGTGTTTCTATGAATAAAAAACCATCATAAATTATGTTTTATTAGCAATATAAATTATCCAAAATTTTTCAAATTGCTATCCAAAATGTTTTGGTTATTATCAGGTAAACTGAAACAATTAATTAATTTTGAACTCACAGGAAGTGTTGAATTAGGCCACTGGGATAAGCACTACTTCGTCTATAAGATCGTGACGGAGGAACCATAACGTTATATGATGATGTCTTCAAAAAATCAAATTATTTATTAATTACCAATCGTCAGTAAAAATCCTAAATAATTCTCACATAGTCCCTTAGTGGTATGGAGGGCTCATTAATAGCTTGAAGAGGATCTCTAGCATATCCAGACCTCATTTGGGTATGTATGGGCTGTTGCTGCTGAATCAAGGTAGGGTCAGGATAGGGAAGCAGATAGGCAAGAGGGTCACTCCTTGAAATTCCAGGAAGCTGTGTCCTCTAGAAAATTGAATGACTCAAAAATGTACTTGATTATAAATACCATCAAATTAAAAACTGCAAACAAAAATACAATGACATGCCTAAGCTTTAAGTGCACTGTGACTTTCCTTAATTTTTGAGTGATTTATTTTTATAACAAACAAATTTAGATAGGTTAAGTGATACTGAAGTTACATTGAATGCAGAAATTTATTTCATAATCTGATGATAATTTATGATATGTTCTTTTTTAAAATAAAAAATCTCACAAACATTGAACCTGACCAAATAATCATGACTATTAAGTGAAGCTTCCATTTCTCTAAGAAGGGAATTGTGTCTAGTAAATTGCCTCGTTGCTCTCTGGTAAGTTTCGTATTGCGACGGAACGGGCGGATAATAGCTTTGAGGTCGAGGCAGGGCTTCGCCTCGATTCATGTTAGGTTCCGATCCCTCGTAGGGTGCCAATCTCACCGCGTAGGGAGAAATATAAGTATTCTGAGAAGCCACAAATGAATGTGGAATAAAAGTTGGAGAGTTGCCTGCAATAGTAGGATACAATCCGACGCTACTCGGTGGGTGAAGACGTGTGGTTCCCAACGTATAATTGGCTAGAACCTAAGGTAATAAAGGAAAAAGGTTAACCATAGTTCACTACGACACCTAAATTTTTCAAACCTGTGGAACAATTCCAATGCTCGAATTATAAAATAAAAAGCCATCAGTTTCACTGTTATTTGTATAATTTTGAGTTGTTGAAGATAATGGGGACTGTTGTTCTAAATGCTGAGGTGAAGAATGTGATGAAATGACTGTTGGAGAGACAAATGCCAATGGAATAACAGGTGATGTTGGATTCACAAGCTCTACCATCCTCCTCTGAGAACTCGTAGGTTGAAATGATGTGCTTCTTCCCCAAGTACTCGACTGAGTAGTAACTTTACCTGAATGTCTTGAAGATCTGCTTCTGTGTATTGGGCTTTAATTAATAATAATGTTAACAATGACTATTGATGATAATAACAATGGAAATAATTTGGAGCATTCAATGGTTCAGACAAATCTTCTCATTGTCCCCAATTTATTTCAATAAATAAATATTTTTTCAACTTTATCTAGACTTCAGACCTATAATTGTCCAAGTTGCATAAGCCCAGCTTTAAAAATAAATTTACCAATGCAACAACCATGTTTTAAGTTTTACAATATACGAGACACTCCTTTGACATCTGGAATATTTGTTACAAGCAATCTATATTACTTATTACTCAATCTATAATATTTAGCTGGGTAAATATAGTTCTGGTGAATTTTTAAACATGCCCCATTCTAAATTTAGAGTTGCAAAATTCACACTTCGAACCCTCTCTTACTATGCCTTATGAAGTCCTTCATCACTTGCATTTCTTGACCATAGAATTAACTAATGTCCTTTCTTGAAATTGAGTTTCTTTTACATTTCAGTACAAAGAAAAAACCTGCAGTAAAATGAACAAACCAATTGATCTTGAAATCCTTTAGAAATAAGACAGTATGATCCAACCAGTGGTATGATAACATAACTTAATATGCACTTTCAGTTTCTCTTTTGAAAATACTCACCAACCATGAATTTGTGGCTGAGCACAGCTTTAAAAATTGGGTGGGGGATACCAATTAACCAGAATTTGAATCAAAATATAGCTAATATACCCCCAATATGCAAAAATTCATCCATATCACTCAATTTAAACTTGTTAATCAAAATTATTGGACAGATTATCATCATTATCATCATTATTATTATTCCATCTTCATGGGCAATTTAAGCAACCGAGGCACGTGAAAATAAGAAGAATGATGTCTTGAAAATATGCTGGCTTCCAAACAACTCGGGGAGCAATATAGCCTTTACTACTGTCACTATAATCATTTGACGTGACCTGCCTTCAGAAAATCACAGATCTAATGTTTGAATATGGGAAACTTCTCTGAGGATCCCAGTTAGTTAAGATCTGACTTGGATTACTTAGAAATAGAGATAATATGGAGATAATCGCTCAAGCAATAGCTAGGAAGATTATTATTGGCCTCATCTTTTAATAACGAAATAATAACATCAAATAAATCTTAATTCCAAATTTGTAACACCTCCGAATATTGTGGCCTGGCTCCAAAACCGGAGAGGTTTTGTCTCCCTTTCTCTTACGAGAATGCTGTCGTACTTCCGAAACGGATCCGAGAAGGTTGACGCCGACGTGATTCTCGTTCGCCACTCCCACAAAACTGGTAGCAACTTTTCTTCTTTTATTTGGAGGTGGATCATCAAGCTGATGAGAAAATTTACATTTCTCAAGGAACCAATTTTTGCATGTTATGTGATTTCATTTTCGAACGATTTGGCAAGCGACTATCAGTGCTATTTTTTAATTACCATGAGCTGGGCATACTTAATCATTAAGATTTAATCAAATGTTCTTCAACAAAATAAAATAAAAATTAAACAAAACATCACCACTATTGATTCCCTTTCTCCTTCAATTAAACATGGATATATCAGTGGAGATGCTGCAAATTGTCTGCTTATGTCTTCAAGTAAAAAAAAACCAAAATTACCATTTTTAGAAAACAAATAGGACTAATAATAACTGTTTCAACAAAACAATAAAATGATTAAATCACTTATATGCTAGTAATGTAAACCCATTTCAATTAAAATACAGTGATTGTCATAAGGTTGGGACGATCACGTTTTTATTGGGCAAATTATCATAATTACCATTTTTTATAATAAAAATATATAATAATTTTTTTATAACCATTGTTAATACAAGTCATATAAACCATTTATAGATATGATATGTAGATTCTCATTAGCTACTGGGGGGTATCAATTTCAGTGATTTCGGACAACTACATTTTGTAATTTAAGCAAAAATTAGAAATATGATAAAAAGTTAAAATCAGTGATCCTCACATGGAAGCAAAAATCTTTATTTTTCCAGTTAAAACAAACGTTTAAAATATAAAATAAAGCCGACAACGACTTTCGTCATCGAAATACTTCCTGAACTCGATCTTTCATTGATTCCAAGAAGAGTGCCGGCCTCTCATTGTCCATCTTTGTCCACTTAATGGCTAAAATTAATTTTCTTATAAAGTCACCTCCTTCCAAAGCAGCCTTCCTACCCTGATTTTGGGTGAAACTATTTTCTATCTTTGCATGATGCATCTTGCTAATGAAATTGGACTATGCTCGATTACCATATCAGAGAATGGATGAAATATGATTTTGAATTACATGATTTGACTAATTGTTTGTAAATTCTGGTCAAAATAAGTGTATCCGAGGTTTGGTGGCAAATGCAAAATTCCACACGAGCGGGGTAGGACGGAGTTAAAAGGTAGCAAATTTTTACGGACGTCCTTTATGAATAACTACCGTCCAACTTAATATAGATCGGGGATAGACAATGACTTTTCTGGGTAGGCCATATCATCACTTTTGGACATGGGATACTGGCCAGATGCTCATGAATTCAGTATATTGATTGGCTAATAAACCAGATAAAAAATAAAAGAATACCTTTTTTTTTTTAATATAGCATATGAAATAAAAATGGTTGCACCAATAGGCAAATGTGTCCATTATTCTATTAATGAATAGCCATTAAAATGCTTAAATTGATGACTCGTAGAGGCACTCACGGGTCAGATTCAACGTAGTGGAGGACCATAATTTGTCCGACCCCGATATAGATTATTTTAAATGCCAAAGAAACTTCTCCCCATCTTCAACAAATGTGAGGCTCCCCTTTCTTTCCTCTACCACCTTAATAATAATAATAATATGTCACTTATATAGCACCAAGTACACAAGTTGCAGGGGCACCGTGCCAGTCCTAAATCAATGCCCGAAAGACGGCGAGACTCGTCTTGAAATCGGCGGCCGACTTTTCGGATCTCGGCCGGGATGGCAGTGTTCCGAATGTGGGATGTGGAAAATCTGAAGGAGCTGGCCTCGAACCTCTTCCTTGGAACGGGGATGTCGAGGAAGTTCAAGAATTCCAATCTCAGGCCTCTCGGGCACAGGTTTGGTGAGAGCATCTCTTCCAAGTAAGATGGTGTCCCTGTGCTCAGGGCTTTGTGCACCAGTAGGGCTATTTTGAATTGGACTCTCTCTCTCAAACTGGAAGCAGTGGAGCCTCAAGGCATCGGCCGGGTAGGCTCCTCCGCCAAGTACCGGATGGGCCTGGATTTTCTGGAGTTTCCGGAAGGAAGCCAAAGACAGCTGATGGAGCAAGGCTTTGCAGTAGTCAAGCCTTGACAGAATGAGGCATTGACAGAGTGTCGAAGAGAAATCAGGAGTCAAGAACAATGCCTGGCAGGTCTCTCACCTGATCAAACTTTTTAATGGCCAACTCAAGACTTAAAATTCTTACATTCAAGATAGCTGAAGTATATATGTAACAAGGTTTCTCCAAGGCTCTGCTTTTTTTTATGAACTGAATCACTTAAATTAAATTACTATCATTACATTAGTAAAAACTCACCAGCTAGTGAAGAGGCAACAGGCTGGTCTCCAATTTCAATTATCCCAGGTGTGGCTCTTTGCCTTTCATTAACAGGACTTAAGTTAGGGCTAAGATTCAAAATTGGAGGACTATGAGTGTTAAAACACTGGAATGATGATGCATTGCTTTCACAGCTTCTTGGAGATGTATCCAACTCGTGCTAAAACAAAAGTTAGGGTTAGGGTTAGGTCAAAATCCAAATCTAACCAACATAAATGAATTAATGAACAAAAACATAATCAATAACTTACATGTGCAAGTGAATCCCTCTCCAGTGCTCTGGCATAATGTCTTGTCCTATCATCATTGCTAGTACCTGGGCCAATAGTTC
This sequence comes from Hirudinaria manillensis, assembly GCA_034509925.1. Classification (NCBI taxonomy): domain Eukaryota; kingdom Metazoa; phylum Annelida; class Clitellata; order Hirudinida; family Hirudinidae; genus Hirudinaria; species Hirudinaria manillensis. The sequence goes on along the minus strand of CM067528.1, from coordinate 13,558,637 downwards.
CAACAACAGACTGAGGCGAAGAGTTATTATCTCTTCTTCGTTTCGGTAGCGCAATGGGCATTATCCTACACAAATCAAAACGTTGAACGAAAGTATGAACAAACATCGATAAACTTTTAAAAGATTACAGGCAAGATACTAATTCAGCGAACTACTCACTCAATCACACCAAAGTGCCTAAAGCCCCAGACAACATAAAGTTGCGAATTCCCGATCAGGTTGAAAACGAATAAACAGATGAAACAACTAGCAAGTTAATGATGACAAATGATTTGAAAAAAAACATACTTAGTCCTCGGCTGCTATTCAGCCATCAAAGGCAACAAGCAGCGCATAATTCGTGCAATGCGACGCAACCAAAGCCGAACGCCATTTTAGCCCTTGTAGTTTATCACAAAACTAGAATTTCGTTCGATAGAGAGCGCTTTTCGTAATTCGTGCAATTATGCTTTAATTATTTTTAGTAGCTATTTAGCGTGTAGATCAACGGAATCATCACGCATTAGTTCCCCACTAATGAAACCATTTCCAAACTAGTTTACAATCTTTGCTTTGTTAGGAGATGCTTATGTAAAGTGACGTAACTCAAAATAATCTGTTAATTGCCAACACAAAGGTTAAACCTATATAATAAGCTAGGATATCTGGAGCACAGCTGAGAACAAAAAATGTTTCCATAAAATTGGTAACCCAAGATTATCAAGAAATTATAAAAAAAAATTAGTTATTATTTATTTTATATATTAGCGTATTAATTCTGCACACTCTTTAAGAGTATACGTCAGACCATGACCAATGTAAAAAATGTTTAACTAGGTTTTATCACCCATATTTACTCTTTAAATCATTACACAAATTTTTGTTTCTCCGCACTTTATGCCCAAACAGATTTTTTTTATACAATTCTGTGCCATTAATATTCATATTTTGCAAAGGGAAAGGAATTCGAGTGCCTAAATCAGTTCAGGCCAATTTTATGTAATGAATGTGGAAGGAAAAAATTATTTCTCATGTTTGACTGCAAAACTTACTATGTGCATGACAATAAACATATGCATCGACACATCATTTTAAAAGGAAGGGGTCACGAGTGCCGGATAGGGCACACCGCGATGGTATGGGAGGCAATCCAAAAAGCAAAAAGGAACTAATTCAACTTAGACGTTGTGGCTCGGCCCATGGATCGGTGCCTCATCAACTCCTCTGTAAGAGGATAGTTTCAGAAGAACCAGCAAAGAGTCCAGGAAGAGTTTTCGATAAATTCTTCAGAGACAACAATCAAAATGCTGGACTGATCTTCAAAAAAAGCTGCCTCGAGTCCAAAAGGGTTCCCCCCTTAACGACCTTTCGATGCAGACGAAACTTAGACTTTGAAAGTTTGGAAATTAAGCGAAAAAAATTTAAATTAATGAGAGACAAAATTTTGTGTGCTAATAAGCGGAAAAGATGTTTATCATATTATTAGGTTAATTTTATGATCTAGGAGGGAATTCATTTAGGAAGCTTAAGTGTAATTGTGTCGCGAGAGGTCACCCTTTTTCGGATTTGCCGAGACGGTGCGAAACATTTTTGACGGGCTTGAATTAGATTCTGTGAACGGATTTGTAAAATATTTTTATATTGAATTAAGTTGTTCCAACTGTTTCCGAGTTCATTTTATCTTTATTTGTTTGACTTATTTTAATAATAATAATAATAATAAAAGATTTATGGTGAAAGTGTTAAATGGTGACTATGAGTTTCCCGGAACGGGTGATCAGCCCCAGTGACTCTTCTATCTTTATCATCATCAGATGGTGACCACAAGTTTTTTATTTAACTAATGTGTCACTTAATTGTCATTTATTTTCAGTATCCCTTTATTATGAGAAAATGTTGAGGATGTGTGAAAAAATGTGATTACTTAGATCATTATCGAGGAAGGTATGCGTACAAAGTGCACGTGAGCATGCATTTACCGAGTTTCTATTTAAAGGGCGTTTTGTCGTTATCTCACATGTCGTCCTGTCCATAAATAAATTGGAGATTGCGAAGGATGCTTACTACAATATTATGCGAGAATAGTAATTCATAAATTCGTATTTTATAAATTCACCTACTATGGATCGTATCGTTTGGCTCAAAATAAAGTTTCGTTTTAGTCTCCATCGGTCTAAAATGGTTTCGAGGCTAGCTTCGGTACCATAGTCAGGTATTTAGTTTATTTATCTCAGTAAATATTTCAATATTTGAATTATGAATTAATATTTGTAATAATACTTATATATTACTTATTAAATTAAGTTAAAATAAATTAATTACTTACTAAATAAGGTGAATATCGTGAAAAATAAGTAAAAAAAGGTGGCCGTGACCAGTTCACTCATGAAAGCGAATGAAAAATGCAAATGCATTACTCAAATAAGCATTTGCAACAGATTAAACGAAACTTGGTGATAGGCTATTTATCATTCAAAACAATCTTTAAAAAGTTGATCCCATGAAAAATTTTAGTTTTATGACAATTAAATCCTTTTCGACAACTTTACATTCCACGTCATCTGGCAACAATAGATTTCGCTCATTTAAACATTTGACTTAAAAACCAATAACATTTTTTTTATCATAGGCTGCTTCATGGTGATGTCCATTTTCCCGATTTTATTAGATTATTAGGTAAAAAAAATAGGTATATTTGAAAATAAAAGAGAACCTTAAAATCGCCTTTAATCCTTGGATGCTCAAAGATTTTTTTTTTAAATCATCGAATCTGCTTTTGAAATTTTGTCCTGAATTTTTGTGACGTATATTCTTCATGTCTACGATGACGTCATGTAAACATTGGTAAAACCGTTAAAGCCATTATTAAATATACGATGGTTGTAATATGAATTAATGATGTAATTAAGTTTTATTAACGATTTCGTTTTTACAAATGTTGTAAACATTCACGTCTATTTTATCGCTCGATGATATCTTTTTTATCGTTTGACACTCCATATCTTTACCAATAATTATCGGAAAATGCCAATTTTAGTTAAATGTATACAATATATTCGTTTGTTCGTCGCTTGTTTTAAAACACTTAAAATTAGTAAAAACCTTTTGCATGGCTTTATTCCTTGCAGAGGTTCCTTGTTTGTTTGTTAATTTACATTTAGAATGTCAACACCTTTATATGATATAATCGCATTTTAAACATTCGTGAATAAGAAACTTGTGACTTTTGTCGAAAAATCATTACGTGCTGTTATCATAGACATGTTGAAAATAATTGTCATAAAAGTTCGTGACAAAATCTCAAAAATATATTCTAGTATAAAATCGAAATCTACTCAACTCTTCCAAATTTGAGGTTTTAATTAGCTTGTCTGATTCTGTTTTCTTCGCAAAGACATATCCATTTTTTTGTCCAAATTGAAGAGATTTTTCTTTTTGCTTTTTTGAAAAGTTCCCTTCATTTCTAAAAGCATTCAGAATTAATTTTGGTCGAATGTACATTTACGGGAAAGCGGGGTAATATCGGGTACTTAACAAAAAACTCTAGTAACTTCACATCTCGGAGGTCAAAAATAAAAAAACAGGCCTGTGCTACATATCACGGATACGATATTAAAAATATAATAAAATAAATATTTGATATTTTCATAGAACTAAATGCATTAATATGCAATGTTCTAGAATTTAATGCAATAAAATCTTATTCGTGGAAAAATTATAACCAAATTATGTGTTGGAGTTTTTTTAATGAACATGATGAATACAGCCTGTATGTGCAATAAATTTACATACTTTGTAGATGCATATATTTATTTCTCCTCAAAATCCATAGTAAAGTTTTAAATATTTGTCAGTCACTGTCTGCAAAAATCAGACAAAAATTGTTCATGTTCAGTTTCGGCACTCTGCCAGGTATGGCCATTTTGAACAATCAAACTAATCCAAGGGTCCTGATCATCGGAGGGAGATGCCATGGCATCAAATGCACGGCACACAATTATCATCATCATCCTGTTCATTTCTGGTTATTTCGTGGCTGTTTTGACCGCGGTTCACGTTGATCAAGGAATCATTTTTTCCTCTTCAATGTCAAATGCATTTCATTTCTTTAGGTCTACACGTCAAATTCTTTTTCCATTTGAGAAACATCAGTCGATGTGTGTCTTCTCATATCTCGAAAGCTTCTTTAACATTTTTTGTTTGGAACTTCCTAGATCTGGTGGAATCACGAATTCATTTTAGATATTAATTTTAGATGGATACCGTTGACCTAAGAGATACTATAGATAGAATATGGGGAACCCCATATTACCACTTCCATACACTCCATAATACCCAATTCATGCATAACCAAGAATAATCCAACCCTAACTCTAATCTAATAGGCGGAAATTTATACTTAAAACATATTCTATTAAAATTTATAAAAGATATAGAATAAGATATATTCTGAAAGATGAGTATAACTTAGATGTGCAAGGCAATTGCTTTAAAATTGTTTGCGCCAAAGCCGCCATTTAAAATAACCAAGTCTCCCTAACCCTAGCTAACGACCTGCTAGCCAATGCAGCAACGCCTATTAATCATCCGGTTGTGTAATGGAAAATTTTACTAGTAATTAAATTGTTTCATTCTTCCAGTCATTTTTGTATTTTCTATTGACAGGAGTTACAAATGAGAGGATGAAGATAGACTCGACATGTCGATTATTTTGAGGCCTGCAATATTAAATCCTTATGCTTTCATTGGTGTATTCATTAGAGGTAAGTTTAAAGCAGGTACTAACTTGAACTGCAGAATTTGAGGATATGAAACTTACAACATCTCCTTAATTCTTTTAATTTTCGTTGCAAATCAGTGCATGGTTTTTACCAAAACACTGCAAACGATTTTTGATTTCTAATCACAGGGACTACGAGCCAAACAAGTTGCAATCCTTTAAACAATTTTCCCCCTAATTATAATATGTAGTATGAGATTCGCTAAATGTAGTATTTATATATCACTTTAAAAATGAAGTTAGATGCCAAATGAAAGACATAGAATGGCTAGTAAAAGTAATAGCTAGAAACGATCATTAAAACATATGCTTATAGATCTATGAAATAATAAATTACAAGTTACTAAATATTAAAAGTATTTTTTGAAAATAAATTCCTAGCTAATTAAATGATATTTTGTTCATAAATTGAATTTTTGGCAAAGCGTTTGTAACCACAGAATAAAAAGTATATTTTTTTATATGTTTGCAAGCAGTTTATCCTCTCACAGAGAAATTTAGCACACGTCAATTTAGCGTCACATAATCAGTGGGGTGGAGTGAGCGTTTAAAAAAAAATTTTTTTTAATTCCGATAGCGATTAAAAGATGTTTATGAATATCCAAGAATATGTAAAAAAAAATTAACTTACTATGTTTATGTTCTACCAGACGAATTAACAACGCCATATTCATAAATTTTTTAAATTTAAAAAAAAATAATTTTTAGCAAAGTGTCATAAACTTATGTTAATATGATAAACAATGATCACATAACCTATACTCTAAAATATGAAATATTCAAGTTTAGTTCTACAGGACCGCCCATTTGGAACACAACTTCAAAATTGAGAAGCACATCCTTTTTGCAGAAAATTGCAATGGAACAGTAAAGGAATTGTCTTCACAAGTTCAGAGTTGATTTGACTTAAATGTGCCTAATGGAATTACAAATTTAGAGGAAAAATTCTTTCACTCCACCCTAATTATTAGTGGCGGAACTATTAATAATAGAAAGGATCACACTTTTTTAAGCTGGGCTCTTGGGGTAGGCACATTTAAACTTTGCATTGAAATATTTAAATACATTTTGTCTGGCACATCGCCAATTCTTCCCCTCCTCCAAGTTCTCCCACGCAAAGAATTCTAGATCCGCCATTGTACATCAAAACCTACATTTTGATTTCAAATTCGGCTGTGATATTTTAGGAATAACAAAATTAAGGGGTGTTTGTTATCATTTTATTCGAACTGATTATCAACAGAGAAGGATGTGAAAACCACAAGATACAAGAAATGATATAAAGGATAGGAAATCTAAATAAAACTTAAAGAAATGTAAATTGAACTTATTAGCCTCGGACTTCGGGCAAAAGTGGTTCACGACAATTGGACCGAAGTTATCTCCAAAAGTGTCGACTATCTGATAAGTAAGCTGAATTAGAGAGAATTGGAATACCAAGCTAGGCCATATCTTTCCTGGAAGAAATATTTTTTAAATTTAACATTTTTAAATTTTTTGAAAAATTGATTCCGCATTTGAAAGATTGCTATTTTTACAGATCACAAAATCCTGATAAATTTTAAAAGAAGTGATGTAAATTTTAGTTACAGGATTCTTCTACAACATGACCAACGACAGTCAATACCACGTCTTAGAGAAAGGAAAGTCGGCAGTTCTTGAATGTGAATTTCATGCCGACAGTTATAACCTTTTCAACAATCCAGTACTTTGGACAAAAATTCAATTAAACGAACGGACTCCTGTCAACTTACTTGGAAATTTAAATGAGCCATTTGCTTCGACTAACAGATTTGAGGTTTCTTTCACAGCCTCGCCTCCCAGATATCGTTTCGAATTATCCGTTTTAGGTACGTTCAATTAGTCTCAAGTCTGACATTTTAGTCGAGTTTTATGTTGTAAATTAATTTTAAATTACCAAAACTTTAATGTCCAGGTTTTTCATTACATAAAACGGATTGCATAACAGTTTTTAAAAATATCTTTTGCAATTCGGTATCATCATCATCATCATCGAAGTCGGCCTTCTTGGCGATCCGATGATGAAAATGTTAGTAAATGGAAGCTGGCGTGCTTGAGCAAGCCTGCCTATCTGATGATTGAAACAATTCGTCATTTTATTTCCTTAGTTTCTGGACAATGTCAATTATTATGGTATCGATCAGATGAATTTCAAAAGCTAATTCTGCTCCATCTTGCAAGTTTTGCTGGGAATGAATTTCGTCATTACTATTTATATAATCAATTGATTTTATTAATTATCTTTAAATCTAAAATTATCTTTATTTCTACCTTGAACTGTAACAAGATAAAATGTGAAATAGTCGATTAGTTTTAAGAAGCAGCACTTATGTTATGGAATGTTCCAACGTTCCAATGTACAAGGAACAATGTACATTTTTAATGCCCAAATCATAGGATGCACCAAACATGCTAGGCCTTCACAACGTATTTGCTTAAATTAACGTAAGTCATTAAATAAATAAGTTAATAAAGTAATTTTGAAATGGAATTATTCCTCACTTATATTCAAAATATCGCAGCATTTTGCCTCTTAAAAAAATAGAAAGTTTGTGATTTGAATTAAACAAGTCTGCAAACAATCTATAACCATAAAATGAAATATTTCCTCATGTAGTTATCTCGGTTAGTCTCCATATTGCAATTGTTTTATTATTTTAATTTGCAAGTGCATTGGCACTTGTCGAGTAATTGGCTGTTGTTGAAAATGTTTTTGAATATGTCAGATTTATGTAATTCAAGTATTAACTTGAAATTCACTAAAATGACCTTTACTTGTATTCTAACATTTTCCATGCTTCACGACCACAATTCACGACAGCTTCAGCCTTTTATGCATGCCTTTAAACTGATTTCGTTATGAATTCAGATTTGTTATTTAGCTTTATTTTTACTATGAGCCTTAATGAGCAGAGTGGCCCCTTGCATCACCTTGCAACTCCTGTTGCACCTCGAAATAACAAGAATTTTCAGAATTTCGCTTAAATGCAATATGGGAAAGATATGCAAAAGTATCTTTTAGATGTTGTGGCCGACGAAAATATTAATTTTTTTAAAAATTTTGTTTGTTTTTGTAAAATTAAAAACACTTTTTTTTAACCGACCAGATGTCACTCCAGAAGATAATGCCAATTATACTTGTGAAGTCAAAGCATCGAATTTCCTCGTCTTGGCGTCCATGATACACTTTCTTTATGTCAGGGGTTATTATTTCCTTATTTGATTTAATAGTTGCTTCTGTTGCTAAAATTTTATCGTTCTTCGATCTTTCTGGTTTCAAATCACCTGCCTTACATTCGTTTTAGACGATGTAAAGAAATTATTTATGGTCCACGGCATTGAAAGAACATATGGTCATCATCTCAAGTCGTCAGTCGTAAAAGCAATCGAAGGAAAACCGCTGCGGTTAACTTGCATATCTGTTGGTGGTTACCCGCCACCAATACTGGAATTGAGCATTGGAAAAGAAGACATTACCGCTTTATTCGAGTTTCGTTCTAGCATCGCTTTGAGCGGAAATCGGGGAATGCGAACGGTCACTTACAAGAATGAAAGGTGGACGAACAATTTGAGGTGATATTTTTACATATTTAAAAATTTTTTATCTATGTACTTAAATAAATAAGAATTTAAAAGAACATAAATAGAAAAGCTCCACGTTTTTAAAATTTCTTGGCTTGTAACTGCTGCTAGTGTTTGATGCTAAATTTGTCTTCCTAAATGGAAAAATAAATCATTCTGAACAGAAAAAGTAGTCCGGAGTCAAATTCGAGACTTTTTCAGGAATTTTGTATTAATGTTGCTTTTTGATTTTTTTAATCAAATTTTTAATCACTATCATTATCATGTCGACATTCTGGACTTAATCTTAATTAAAATGATTAATTTACATGTCTATCCGAAAAAGTATCATTATCGTGTGCATATTTTCTAATTTCCAAATAAGTGGACAAAATCGCAAAAGAAAAAAAAAATAGAAGTAACAGCTAAATTGTGATGTGATACATCAGCCAATGCTTGGATTTTCCGAGATATTTCAACGTTGACATATTTTCGTTGTTTGATGACGTTATGAGGATCGCGCCGATTCAAGTTTGCGAAGTTTGAAATGAAACTATGCACATTAAAAGACTTTTAAAATACCATTGCTTGAAGTGTTTAATAATTAAACTCTAATCTCTTTTATGGAAAAGAGTTGCCAGTACTTATTATCGCTAATTCAATGCAAATGCATTTATTCGATCTTTTGAGTGCTTTATATATTCCGATGTCGTGAGGAAGCATTTCTAACCGAACCCCGTTTGTAGAGCATCCACAGAATCAAAAGTCGATTCAAAAGAGTTGTCAGAGTTACCTGTAATTACTAAAAATTAAAAACATAGAAAGGTAATCAAGCTTTTTTGATTCTAACCGTGAATCAAGACAGTAACATCGAGATTTTAACATCGAGATAAACATGCTATTATTTCAATTTTATAACGCGGCAGTTGAGGCCCAGATTTCAAGAAAGGATAATATGATTTCTGAGGTTATTTTTTAAATTATTATTTCAATTCATTTATTACCGAATGTAATTTATATCATTATCAGCATCGTAATTAATTAATAATCAATAAGATCTATAAATGATACTTGAAAATTAGTAGGATTCCAGCAATAAATGTTTAACGAGTTTTCCTAAGGAGCGAGGGATCCCCTCCTGCAGAAGAAATCATTTTTGGGCGATGCTCGCTTATGATGATTATTGTATTAGAGTTTAGTGTCTTAATAAAGATAAATATCTTGATAAAGATATTTTTTATCCGACAAAATGAAAGAAGCAATAATGTCATCTCAAAAGTTAGTCGTAATGGATTAAAATGCCGTTTTCTGTTCAAACAAATAGATATTTAATACATATTAGTTTATGTTATTAGGATGTGGATTAATAATATGTGCAGGACACAATACATGAATGCAAGTTGAGTGATGGCGGAACAATAATAGACTTTTTAAAGACACGATTTTTTTGCTTGAATCACTCAAAAGTGCAGTCTTTAAAATGCTTTATCAACTGGAAAACATCATGAAATGGAAAAATGATCAAATAATAGGGTGTTTCCAGGGTTCTATCAATTACATCATCAATCTAATTGATTGATTGATTGATTGATTGATTACATCATCAATCTAATTGATTGATTGATGATATATTAGCGTCGAATGTAAAGGAAGTTCGTTCGCTTTTTGTCAAAAGGCAGTTCGAGTCAGTACAAAGCCATATTGTGTACGTTGCGAATGACAGTGAACTCTTCTATTTGTAGGTTTAAAGCCAACGAAGATGGTAATGTTTTGAAGTGTACCTCCACAGTGCCTGGTTATGAACCACGCTACCACGAAGTTCCTCTGGAAGTCCAATGTACGATCAAATATATTTCAGCTTCTTTACAAAGATTACTTAAGACTTTTAAATGGTTTGAATTATGATCGTTTATTTTATTTCTTTCATATTTCAAAATGCTGGCAGATCAAAACATTTATGTGGTGCTGATAATGGTAACTGAATTTATAAAAATTCCGCCAGCAAAAGCAGGAACTCATCTTTATATTAGTTTTGTTATGATTCTAGATATAAATAAGACCAATTTAAAGCAACAAATAGTGCTAAAGTTAAGAAATATTTAACACACAAAATGAAATTCACATTTTTCGAAAACTATTTGTATCTAAAAAAATTTTTAAAACTTTGTCATTTAAAACCCTTTCTTGGTTCGTTTAATATTAAGTTAATAAACAACAACCTTTGTCACAAAAAGCTAAGAGGATTGCTTGTAACAGCAGGGCGTACAAAGATTTTGGAGTTGAATGAATTATTCTGTAATTAAGTAACAATATTTTGCTGTGTTATTACGAGAGCATAATTGTGTCTATCATTAATGATGATTTTGATTATTGTTGCACTTACAATAATTCAAAAAACATTTGTCTCAAAATTGCAACGTACTACCCCGGTCTGCCCAAAATGACAAAAGAATGTCAAGTTTCTGTGAACAACTTACAGAGTTTTCTCCAGTTTCTATAGGTCAAGTCGTCTGGCATTCTGTGTTGCTCCAAGAATTTATGAAGCAGCAATGTCACGAACAGTCATTGACCATTATCCTTCGCATACGTATCAAAAACCATAGATGTCGTATGAAAGGAATAAAATTATTATTAAAGCTATTATTATATCATATTGTAATTCATAAAATGCTAATTATTATTGAAAGATTAAATTGGTATTACCTTAAGATTATTTTAAAACTGAAAAAATGTCTGAGTAAAAAGTCAGGCAGAAAAAAGTGCTGGGTATATTTAATTGATGAAGCAACTAAAAATTCTTAATCTCTCCACAATCGTTCTTATTTAAAAATACATGTCCAGTAGATTTAAGCTTTTTGTTTCTGCCGACAGCTATTTCGACCTTAAAATTTGCATTAAAACAATATTGAAATAAAGTTCATCCAATTTATTATTTAGGATTGAAAACCCTTTGATCAGATTTTTACAGAATCGAAAGAAATGTTTGCAGAAAAAAAATTATTTTTGATTAAAAGCTATTTCTTAGATTGCAGCTACGAAAATTGGATTACATCGGATTCGATTTTCTAGCTCCGTATTTTTAGCTTTTAGCTTAACATCGGTACGAGGAACGAAAGAACAGTTAATTGTAACAATCAGAGATGGATTTTCTTGAAAGATGGCTAATGGCTACCGGAGACCAACGTGATACTTTTCAAGCCATGGAACGCATTCATTCTGTTTCCATGTTTTCACGTGACTTCGGAAAAGATTTCTTTTTATCTTTGAACGATTGTTCAAATGGGCATGGAATAAAAAATGTGTCATTACGAATGGCTTTAAAAATATCATTTCTTTATAATCTCTGCTTTCGGAATGTTTTACGACATAGTTGTTTAATTAAATAGTTAAGCACTCGGCACGGGATTGAAAAGCATATACCTGCATAACCTGCATAAGAATTTCTTGAAAAAAGAACTGATGAAAATGAATCACTTTTTCTTTTACGAAACAGATCTTAATTTATATTTGGCGCTCATTTAGCACATTCGTATAGCGCTCGATAGTAACGGAAAATTCTTCAAACAGACGCACCACGAGTAACTTGTCACGATGCAGTGGTTTCTCTGGACAGCGACGATGTTGTCCTGAGGTGCAACGTCAGTGCCAGACCCCCTCCAACTACGCTCTTGTGGATCCTTAACAACAAGACCAATCTTACTTCACAGTCGAGACATTTATCTAACGTCTTCGTTACCAACAGAGTAAGCACAAACGCTCCTCGATTATAATTATTTCTTTTGATTGCATTTTTAACTTGTTAATGCTACTAGGAACTTGGCAGTGGAATAATGCAGACATCACTAGTCATACGATCTGTTTCTTTTGAAGACGTGAGAAAATACAAAGTCATCATTGGCAACGATGTCGCTGAAACTATCAGCCACGTTGAATTACGGAGAAGTAATACTTTATTATGTTAATAACTTAACACGATTGTAGTCAATCCTAGCGATATATACACGCTGGCTTTTACAACATTCGTGAATTATTTAAGCATTCTTTTCTTTTGAAAGAACCAGGGAACAATATATAAAACATCTTTTATTTACCAGTGACTCATCAAGTTATTGTTGTGAAATCAGAACCATTTCAAGCAAGACTTTTCTCAAACAACAATCTTTTACTTATTTTTTATCTTTTAAATTTTAATTGTTCCTTTGCATAATTTGCAAATTTATTTCTTATTCTCCTAAATTATAAAGAAAATATTTTTATTATTCCACAAATTTTCATCAAAATTTCTAAAATTTCAGGATCACACATCAAGTCGTAAATTTATTTGTTTTATTTTTTAACTTTTAAATGTCCACATATTAATTAGCACCTCTGATGCCTCACTTAGCTCGCCCTCGTGCATGTAAACTGCTAATAATAATAATAATAACAACAACAACAATAATAATAATAATAACAAAATAGCAAAAATAACGCCGTTATATATTCCATTGTCGTTGTTCAAAGCCACAAATTTATGGGTGTTCCTGGTTGCAGAATTTAGAACCCAAGTCAATGACAAGGTGGTGGCGTCAGATTCCATGTCTTACCACGTTACCAACAAGAGTAACGTCCCTAAAAAGCTCAAAGAATTGTTAGAGGGAAAACCGTCAACAATGACGAGACCTTTCTCAGGACGTCATCAGTTTGTACAGCAACACCGACAAGAACCAAGCGCTCAAGAATTGAGTTCCAGTGGAGGCAGGTCCAGCTTCCTCCACGATATTCTTGTGATCGCAGAAACTTTATTATTTCAAATGCTAACATTTATTCTTTCAAATTATTATTTAAAACGTTGAAACATTTATTCCTTCAAATGCTAGCAGTTACGAAGGTGCACTTGTCATTCAACGTTTGCTTAAATTATTCGCAAAATTTAAGATAATTCAATTTTCATTAATTGCGTGTAATAAAAAATATACTATTACTTGTATTAAATTATACTTGCTTGTTATGGTAAGATTTAAAAAAACAAACAACCATATCGCTTAAAATGTTCTCTGAAATGCATTCTAAAGAAAACGGAGTGTAATTACTGTTGGTTTTTCATTTAAAAGTGGATTTCGAACACATTACCAGCTATAGCGTGACTACCCGTGCCAATTCGACCTCTAAATTAAAGATTTTGTGGATGCAGAACTACAAAGATTACAGTTTTATTTTAAAACATAATGCAACGGTACTTTCAGGATTTAATACAATTTAAAAAATACTGCTTTTACGATCAAAGATTATCGCCGAAATCAATTTAATTATTATTATAATTTAATTACTACTTTTATTTGGGAATGAAGGAACTATTACAAGTATTGAACATCATATTACTAAATGTTACATAAAATCAATCCATAAATGAAGGCAAATCCTCAGAAATTAGAAATGTTTCATTTGCATAAAAGTCATTTCTCGAATCAGGACAGCACAGCGATGGCTCCAGATGCTGAATGATCTGCTTTGATGGATTTCACGTCGAGTATTCTGCTATTTCTGCTCGGAAATATTTCTTTTCTCAGATATTTAATTATTTAAAAGTATAATGATGTTTTAGTATAATAATAATTAATAAAATTATTGGCTGAGTGCTTTGTTCCTCGTCAATCCTTATTCTATTAGTTCTTTTTAAAGAGTTCAGTGGATTTTCGAAGCAATTTTTGCAGCGTGGTTTCCCTTATCTTATGGTTTAAATTAAGAAAATGTTTGCCTTATACATGTTATTCATATGATATGAAGCTTTTGTAAGGATTGTTTTTTAATCTTAGTGCGATAAAGTTCTTAGTCGCACGTGATTTAAAAATTACTAATTAAAATTACTATTTAACATTTAATTTCAAAAAAGAAAGATTGTAATAATTATAATTAATTACTGTGACGGTGGCTACTTTACTAGAAAGTGTTACAGATAAAATTGTAAATGCTGATTTTATCTGAACCCGCAATCAATCATTGGATGCGACGTTTCTTGCAAGAATGGATTAAATCAAAAATATGAAAAAAAATAATGGAAATCGTGTTTATGAGGCAAACTTTTACTTTGATATCTACAACTTGCTAAAGAATAATTTGTTCTGAATATCAAAATCATGTTAACGTTAACAAAACATTTTAACAGGTGATTTCAACCACGAGTATTACATAAAGTATGAAATTCGGGCACCACGTAAGAGATACAAAAAATATGTTTTGAGCGATCAATAGAATGCTGGTCGATATCTTGCAGATGATTTCAGGAAGCACACATCATGTGCGCCATCCAATGAGAAAATTACTGCATTTCTAATAATGCTGCTGGTGGAAAGCCGGGTTATTCTCAAACTGTCTTTCATCCTTCAGCGAAATTACTTCGGTACGGACCCGTCTCAAGATACGTAATTATGTTGTCGTTCGCAAATCTTTTAATTTCTGTTTTAAACTACAGTTTTTCTTTAAACAAATATGAATGAAATGAGAGCTAAAACTCCTCTTATTGTCCCTCCGAGCAATGGAAACCACGTGAAGTAATTTTTTAGATATTAGGGATGACTTGAATGTTTTATCTTCAGAAGAGCCTGACTTTGAAATTAATATTCATTAATATGAGTTCACATCAATTACAAACTGTTATTGTCTCCTTTAAATAATTATAAGATGACGGAAAAGTAAATATAAGCAGCTATTCAAGTCAATAATCAAGTATTTGGCTTATGATCTAGTTTGTCTAGCCATTTTGATTCCATTTTGGATGTGCTCTCCAGGTTTAGCAAAAATTCTACAGCGTTTATCGGCTTTATGTAAAATGTACGTCGATTCCTTTTATTACAGACTTAGGGCAGATATAATTTTTTAATTTTATTTCTGTATATTGCAATAATTCTAACTGCTGGACGAGTGTCGGCGAGAAGTGACAGGGCATTATTATCGGAAATTACAAGGATCGGAACAGAGGGTATTTACATGAACTTGAAATGACTTAGGAGGCCAAAAGCTCTTAAACAATAATTCTTGGAATTATTCGTTCTCCAACAAAGTCATGGTTAATTTATGCACAATTAATATTGCAATTGATAATAATAATAATGCAATTGAGGATTTGGATTTGGTGACATGTATTCCATGGACATTTGAA
This sequence comes from Hirudinaria manillensis, assembly GCA_034509925.1. NCBI lineage: Eukaryota > Metazoa > Annelida > Clitellata > Hirudinida > Hirudinidae > Hirudinaria > Hirudinaria manillensis. Next base: position 13,543,158 of record CM067528.1, on the reverse strand, counting down.
AAAGCATGAATCCGAATTACAAATAGTCACTGCTATGGCATTCTAGACTCGTCTCTGAACTTAATTTAATTCGTAGGGAAATCTGGATATTAATGGAGTAATATGGATTATCTAACAAAATAAAACTTCTTTAAGGGTTAGGGTTAAGCTCACACCCTGGAGATTAAAAATAAAAAGAACTTATGGTACAATCGAATACATAATCTTCATTCATTAAACAAAGATAACCAAATTATGCGTTAGATAGTGTTTTGTTTGTTTTTTTGTTTTTTTGATAGTTAAATACATGCTTAAAACGCATTTTAATAAAAGGACAAAATTTCTAAAAGATACACGTATATTACTTTCTTTGTATTTTTGTGTGCTGAAAAACAATTGTGACCTAACGCAAAAGCCAATTATTTAACTTTTGTATTTCGTTCTGACTCACAAGCAAAAATTGATAGATCAGCCATGCGAGAGAGACATAGATGAGTATAACTTATATCGCTAATAAAATGTTTTTATAGCGCTGCCCTTCTTAAATTATTTAAGGAACCCCATATTACCTCAATTTCTCCTAATTATAATTGGCTTTTTTCCAAAATTGAGAAGAGATTTTGGTAGAAACCTGAGAATTATGGGTAGTACGTCTCGTTTGAAAACTCCTGGGAAATGTTGTCAAAAATGGTTCGATATAGTCAGTAGCGGATCTCTGGGGAAGAAGGGAGAAATTTTTATAGCTTTTAGGGCGAAACGCTTAATCATTAAATTTAATATTTTGCTTTAATCGTTCTGCAAGGCTTGCTCGGTTTAAGTAGAACACCGTTTTAAAGATATTTTAGTCATATATATATATATATATTCTTTGTTTAGTCTTTTTGGAGGAGAGGTTTTGCAAAATCTAGTTGACCATAAATGAAAGTTTAAATGTAAATTGACCTAAGCACATTAACCAGGGTTATCCAGAACCTTTGAATACATATTGTACATTATCGGTGTGGTAAGGCATTCCAGTCAACTCTTGAGAATTTAAAAATTCAGTACAATTGAGTTCATCTTTCTCATCAAAGGATTTATGGTAGAATGTGAAGTTTAAAACGTTCAAATTAATTCGGTTGACACCTTTGTGTCATTTTTGGTAACCAAAAGCGCTTTATATCAGCCAATTGAAGTAGTACAGAGTCAGATAGCTTTTACAGTGGATCTTGTATATTAAATATTGGATGTCGGGAAATACTTTATCCTTTAATTTGCTTGGATGCTTTACTTGACATTTGATCAGATTTGCCTGCTTCCAGTTCCAAAATGGACATTTTGAAGCGAGAATTGAATCCATTTGCATATATCCTTAATAAATACTTGTTAAAGCTTGACTGAAATCACGGGCCAAGATTATTAAAACACCATCAAATATTTCTAAAATTTCGACTAAGAACATTTACAGTCCAAATCTGCTTTGGGTATCGGCAATTTTTTGATGACATTGTGCCTAAGATGTATTTCTAATCAGTCAGCGCACCAACAAACTTTCCATCTGTCAGCACTAATAATAACATTACTATTGATTAGTAAACTAGACTAGTCTGAATAATAAAAATAACATCTAAAAAAATCTATAACAAAACTTCAACCCTTACCAGTAGCTAGGGTTTATTCCGGGTGTTCCGCTTGGAAGCTCATCAATATGCATCAAAACAACTACTGAACTGACTCCTTGTTGTAAATTACGACATTTTCCTCCTGACGCAAAAGAAATAGCAGAGGAGACCAATGACCTTAAATCAATCGTTGACAAAATACTAAATAAATACTAAAATACTAAAAACTCTGCTCAAATACATATTGAAATAATTTTAAATACATGGCTAATTTTGCTACAGAAAAATCCAAGATTATGGCATGAATTTTTCATTGGATGTTGTTCATTGTCACGATTACCATCACCAATACCGTCACTTTTTCTGAGTTGCTTTTAAAAATTTAAAAAATTATAGCTATACGAACTTCTCTAAATTACATTTTGCTTGATCGGGCTCACATTTGAACGATTAAAATTCAAAATTTATTTTAAAGACGGTGAGTGGATATTTTTAGAACGAGCATTTAGATTCATATCAGGGCATTTCAGAGGAAACGATTTTATTTACGAAGGGCCGATAGAAACTGTAGTTAATTTTCTCGGTGAAAGTTTAAAGTTTCTCTGCAAAATTTTGTGATTAAAGTGCTTCACTCGATGACGATAAACAAACCTTTTGCTCTGAATTCCACCGATTCCACGCGCTTGGCTTCTCTATTCGTATAAAATAGCCGCTATTTTTGTCACATAGAAATTTAATTCGACTTTTTGAAAATCAACAAGTTTTCCAACGGGGATGAATGCGTGACTTCAGTTAACCAACGCTCCTTAATTCATGATGTTGGACTCAAGCAGAATTTTTTCGAATGGTTTTGATGTTTGAAGACTTTTTATCAAATGATTTTTCTCGCAAGCCAATATATGAACCATTTTGTCATCATTATAATTTTACCATCAAACAATAACACAAGAAAATAATTAACAATGAGTTGAATAATATCATTAAATAATTTTAGTACATGTTTTTAAAGAACGGCATATTTGAATGTTACATTAAAACCACACATACAAGGTATTGGTTTAACAGGAAACATATATATTTTTTAGAGATATAGGAGATTTTTTTTTTGTAAAAATATTTTTTGTGTTAAAATAAAAGTTCGGCCGTTAAAAACGAAGATTTTTCTGCTTGAAATCTGTTGAAAATTAGTATAAATTATTTCTAACAGAGCAAGAAGATCCAACGGATAGGGAGATGATGAATTTGGAAATAAAATCTGGGAATCCGTTTTGTATCTGATGAACATCCTGGAAGATGTTAGAGGACTCCAGAAAGCTTTTTCTCATGACATTTTGAGGTAACTCAGTGACAATTTTGTCTTCTTTACCCTATTAGGATTATTTGATTATAGGATTATAGAACTTGTTTTCTGAGAAGGAAAGCAGGAAATTTTATAATAAAATCATCAGAAAATAAAATTATTGATCATTAACTGCTTTCGCTATGTAATTACTCAGAAATGATTCCGTCGTTTTCCGGTGTGACTCGCCATGCATGTCAAGGCGTTGACAAATCTTGTTCCAAGAGATGAAGTTCTTCATTGACCTCAGACCTGAACCCCGTTGAAAATTGAAAACTTATGGTTCTGATTGCTAAAAAGACGTATTATAAAAATAATATATAAATTCAAATAAGCCATCAAAGAGTTAAAAGACAAATCCTAAAAAAAAAGCGAAAATTTATGTTCTGCGCATTATCGGTCTTCGTAAATTTATTTTGTATTGTTTCATTATATTCTTATAATTTTATTATTTTAAAATAAATTTAAAATTTTCCCCAAGGTCAAGGGGTCGGAATGAAGCATCGGTCCAGACCTCAGTGCGTCACTGGAAGTAGCGGACTAAATCTATACTATATATATATATGTTGATATTTTTTTCCATATATGTATTTGAGGAGAACCTTGAATTATTAAAACAAAACTTTAATTAACATATCAGCACTAAAATCAACTATTGAAGCATCAATTATGTTTTATGTTTTATTTTAATTTTGAATTATTTTGGGTGTTTTTATTTTGAGGGGGTGAGGATTACCAAAACCACCCCTCGTTTATGCCACGATGTCTCCACGATCAATTCATTCGATTCAGGCCATTAAAATATCAATCACTTTCATTATTTTCTTATAATAACAAAGATTTAATGAGTAATTTTTTTAAAAACACTTTGACCCACTTACAAGGAATTCCAAGAGATAAAACAAACAAGTGGTTCATTCCCGAAAATATCAGGATTATTACTAGAATTCACAGTACTGAAATTTTTAAAAACTGGGAACTCCGAGAATTCTAGCGAGCTCCACGTCGGATTTTCAGGCTACCAAATAATGATCAGCTTAATGACTAACAGTGATATAAGAGTATGTGACCAATTTGTTAATAACATTGTTATAATTGATTAAAAAAGATATACTCGATCATTTCTTCCTAAGAAGTTATCAGAAATTATTTTCTTACGTTTTGTGCTTTATGGGATATTATGGCGGCTTTATAACATTGTAATATTATAATTTATCATTTGTTTAAAGCCATTTTCACAAAATTTACAAGACAAAATATATTAACAATTTTACTAAGACAATTTTGAGATTACAATCGAATTACTGTTAAACTCTGTTACTTTCGTGTCGTGTAGTCCATGAAAAATAAATTTCAAATTCAAGCTAAAAGTATTTTCAGAGTTTGTCAGTTAAACTCAGAAGAAATTTGAATGGCAGGATTATTTAAGTTGCTGAGAAGCGTATGTGAGGAACGTGATCCAATTTAAATGTTTAATCAGCCGATAACGGTGGGGTGGAATCTTATGCTACGCTTGGGTGCAAGGTCATAAAGGGGCCTTCACCATTAACGACCCTCATATTTCGATTGAACTAATTACTCTTTCACGACTTCTCCTCATATCATTGAACTGAAGGAGCATGGAGGCAGTGCCATGGTCTCTAAATAGTTTATTGAATTGGATTAAATCGGTTACATTGATGTACTAATTAGTGATAACATTCAATCGATTATGAAATCAAAATTCATGAATTAAAGGGTTTAAGGGGCCTAAAACATTTTACAAAGTTTATTTTATATTACGAATAACTAGTCATCGTTGCCAATTAATAAATTTTATGAACATTCCATAAATCCCCAATCCACCTCCAGTAATCACTTTGAACTTAAAGGAGGTCCTAAACAACGATAGGTTAAATTCATATGAATTTTTATATCTACATTCTTAATTTGAATTGAGACTTTCATAAGAAATGTAATTTCAATTTGAACATTAATGGCGAGAGTGAATCATGCAACCTTGTTTTTCTTTTGAGAACAATTTTAGCAAGAAAGGTTTTTTGGATTTAAAATCTAAAATGTTTAATGCAATCCAATAAAGTTGACTCGACAACATTTCTGTTTTCGTCCTCATGAAAACGATTTTATACGACTGTTGTGAATCGTATTTTCTAGTTGCAAATGATTTAATATTATAAATGTTCGCAAAGATTTATTATTATAAACGTACGCAACTTCTGTGCCAAAAATGTATTTCAGACAATAACCAAACAAATAATCTGGAAGCAAATCCAATTTATGTGTCTTTTTCTACTTTTGACACCCATTGATCGAATTACCAGGTATTATTAGGTGTTAAATGAATGTTTTAAACTAGCCATTTCTACAATATTTGTTTGCAAGTAAAAAAAATTTTATACCATGCGTAGTATTTGGAAATAAGATTTTTAAACGCATGTGTTCAACTAATTATCAATTAATAAATCAAATCAATCAATATTTTGTTTCACAGATCAATGTCTCCAATCAATAAAGAATAATTACAAAGGTTAAATGCCATAATTTGATGTCTATTATATCCAAATTTATACTAAAGATAACTATTACTACTACTAACACGTACATCGTGTAGAAAAAGTGCACTTTGCTTATTTGGTGGAAATTTGCGTAACTTTAAATTCGTTTTTCTGTGGCCAATTAGTTGTCGAAACTCGTGCTACAAAATCAAATCTTTTAAAATGTTTCGTGTCCCATTTTAATGTATGCAGCAGTTTTTTCCTACTGACCTCTCTTTAAGTCGCGCAATAGGATATCAATAGAAATAAGATATAAATACAAATAACTTTCAAAAGCATTTTAAAGATTCGATCCAAACAAATGCTCGAGTGGCTGATAAATTTCAGTAAATAAGCCCTAGTCAATGCTTATTTTCCTTAGACGTTTTCAGCAGGAGGAGTCTGTCACGAATCGAATAGGTCGACTATATTTGGTGAAGAACGGTGTGATGGAATCTCTAATCTTGATAATTATAGGCCTTTATCTTTCTTATTCTTTTCAATTCATTTGTACGACGATTATATTATCTCAAGAAGCAATTTATTAATATGACGAGTACTAATAGCCTATTGCAGCCACGCAAGGCAAATTTAATATTTTAAAAATATCTTGCAAACGAAACGACCATTCTTGTCTTAATTTCATCGGTGACGATGTAGACATTTTACTAAAATCTTATTTGCTCAGAAAACCTTTTTTATCTGGAATGTGCAACCATCAATCAATTCCAACAGGCGCGAAGTTCTTATTCAATTTTAGGAGGAGCAGTTGTCATGAGGAATTGGAGAGACATCAGTCAATAAAAGCTTGGGATGTGCTTCTTTGGGTGCGATGAACGAGCTTTTAAAATATTTATTCGATATCACCGCAGTAGAATGCATTTGTTGAATGCCGTTTTATTCCGTTGCGCGGGACCCAATACTATAAAGTCCCACAAAGAACGTGAATCTTTCGATAATGCGTCACTAGGAGTCTCGCAACTGAGTTGAAAGTTGGAGCACGGAAATTCAACTGATTTGTAATTTATTATGAATCCTAATATATTCTAAAATATCATCAATATTCGAGTTCGATAGTTCAAGACAGATAATTCGCATTAAATTTCTAATCCAGTTTTTGAACTGACTGATATATTCTGATAAAGACATCGAAAACATCGAATAAATTTGTCTATTTTATTCAAGAAAATTTTTTAAAAATTTGACTAAAAGCCTGGTCGACTGGACACCCGCAGTTTCGTCGCTGGAGGTGTTGTTGTTTCTCTTCCATCTCGAAAAATTCCGCATGTGAAACTCTCCAGGCCCAGATCACGAACAGCCTTTAAAAGCAAGCCACGTAATCATCTTCAAAACGATCATGATTCAATTTCGTGTGTCGACAGTGTTCATCGCACTGCTCCACTTGGGACATTCGGGTTTTCCATTCGTAACCTGTCCAAGTGGCTGTTCCTGCTTTGAAAGTAAGCGTCACGTTGTTTGCAAACAACGTGGGTGGACAGAATTACCAAGGAACCTGGCAAGAGGTGCCAAGGTAGTAGACTTAAGTGGCAATCAGATCAGTCTGGTGACCTCAACGAACCTTGAGAGGGCGGGACTGCAAGAGGTCATCAAACTTAACCTCAGCGACAACGAAATTGAAAAGGTTGGATTTTCTATGTTTCAACCTCCTTTTAATTAAAATAAATTCGTTTATAAATTGATATTTGGCTGATTTTTCCGATTTAAATAATTAGAATTACTAAAGCAATCTTAGGCGAGATTAACTTTGAAATATGGTTGATGAAGCGGAAATTCTCAATTATTTGTGGTCTCTGGATTTGTTATCGACACTCAATTAAGTTACGGTAATAATTGTATAAAAATTATTGGACACCCGTGTATTTGTTCTGCACAAACAGAAATATTGATGCTATTTGTTCAAAATATTGGTTTAGCAAGCATTGCGTTCGATAATGAAACTGAAAATCAAATTTTTGTCGACGCTCGTTGTGGTGAATACTTAATGAAAACATCGTGAAGTTTTAAATACGAGACTAGAGAAGTGTTGGCCAATTCATTGCACGAGCAAAGCAATAAAAGAGTTATATTGTCGATGAGTTGAGCTGAGAAGAGCATGTACCACATCCGAGTGTTGCTGGCATGCCTGAAAAAATGTTGCTAAATGACGGTTAATTGTCATTAGAAATTGTTTGTGTGTTTAAAGCAACAGATAACAATTCAGGAAACCTTTAATAGTGTATTTATTTACCACAAAATCCACATGCAAACAAAATTCTAACTTGTTAGATCACTACGTGTCACGCAAATGCTGTGCTAATTCTCTTCTTAATAAGTGCGAGGATCTTCTGGTTTTGGAAGATTAAAGGAATGTAGAAGGGCCAAATCGAGCAAACTAATTACATGGTGATACCCGGCATCGATCGATTCTCGGAAAGTTTGAAAAATTTAATAAGAAAAGTAAAAGTGTTCAAGATAAATAACAGAACTTTTCAAAGTTTCTCGTAAGTTTATGTTCGTAGGTCATCAGAGGTTGGCACGAGAGTAGCGGAAGACAGGCGACAGATTTGCATAATCTTGTCTTCCTGAGACAAGCACTCCATTCGTTCTAAATGACACGCGGAGCAGCATTACAATGGCGGATGACAAAGGATTCAATTAAAATGCTTCTTTGCATTTTCAGTCTAAAGATTATTTACGAATCTCAGCAAAATGTTTTGCATATTTTTGCAGATTGTTGACGGGGCCTTTGCTCCGACATCGTCGCTGCAAAGTCTGGATTTGAGTTGGAACAACTTGACGGAACTCGGAGAAAATGCGTTCCATTCCTGCCGCTATCTGAAAAGTATCGACATTTCACACAATAACCTGAAGTTCATCGATGGCGTTTTTCAGGGCTTGAGAGATCTTTCCAGGTTGAACTAATAAACTTTTAAATTAATCATTCAAAGCCCGGTACCACCAAATCTAAAACACGACAGCAAAATGGCGTGATTCGAATGTCAACCGCGAAGCTCCCCTCAAGGAAGCGTGGACTAATTTATGGTCGCATTAGCGTCTACTCGAGTTCCATTAACGCCAATTTTTCAGCTCCAGCAAATTAATATGAAAAATTATCCTTGTGTAAGAAATTTAAATGAGTTCTGCAACTCGATGCAATTTTTCTGGTGGAAGAGATCTTTTTATATTTTCACTTAATGTTAGCCTTAGCAAAAAGTGGTATTTCTGAACGTGATGAATTTTTATCAAAAGAAATTTTAAGAAATTAAATTAAATTATTTTATTATTAGCTTGATAACTTTACTCATAATAATGCTTGTTTAAAATTAATAAAATTACTTTGTAAAGTAATTTAATTTTACTCACGCCTTTCGTGACCGTATGTTAAGTTTAAGAATACATGGATTTTATAAATGACGGCATAAAGATTTATTTCAGACTCGATCTGCAACACAACAAAATCTCCTCACTTACTCAAACGACTTTCAAAGACCTCACCAATCTAACTTATCTCAATCTCGCCTGCAATAACATTTTCCGAATAGATAGAAAATCCTTCAAAACGCTTGAAAAACTAATGTTCTTGGTTAAAGTTTTAAATTTACTGTTAAATTATTAAAAAAACAAAATATATCTCTCAAATGAATTAATTAATTTCAGTTCCTGAAAGAAAATCCAATTTTGGAACTACGATTGCAATTCAATTCTTATTTTCTATCAAACGTCGATTTTTCGTTCTGCAAGCTTCGACAAGTACCTAGAGGCCTACCCAACTCCATCAAATATCTTCAACTGGGAAAAAATAATTTGACAATATTAGAGAAAACATCTTTTCAAGACTGTCCTTACATCAGCATTTTGATACTGGACGATAACGCAATAGCTGGTGAGAAAGTATAAAAAAAAAATGAAATTTGAATCTTTAGAAGTCCCACAAATTTATGATTAATTTCAAGCGACCTGTCATTTTAATCGAAATCCTTAGATGATAATTCTTATTACTATTAGACGTAGAGGAAGGGAGCTTCAGCAAAATGGTTTACCTTCAACAACTCTGGCTCAACTACAACCTTCTTGCCAAGGTGCCTCATAAATTTCCCGACAGTCTGGAAAGCATGTCCCTTGAATCAAATAAAATCCATCACCTCGATTCCAACGACATTCCTCCGAATTCCAAACTCGCCTTCCTCATGCTCAGTGGCAACCTCATCGGAGAACTCGAGAACGGTTTTTTCTCCAAGCTGAAGGAACTCGTCCACCTCGATTTGAGCGATAACAAAATATCAAAAATTAGTTCTGGTACTTTTGAAATGAATGGAAAATTAAAAGTTCTCGTCCTCTCAGGAAATCCTCTCCTGTCAGTGGATCCGGGAGGATTCAGAGGTTTATTCCAACTGTCGAAACTATTTTTATCTCATATTCAGAGTCCAGTAGTTGTGGTAAGCAGTGATTGTTTTGAAGATATGGGGAATCTAACAAGCCTCACTATTGATGAAAGTCCATCTTTAGTTCGGGTAATAATACACTTAATTTAAAAAAAGCAAACAAGAACTAACGTACCTAGTGAATCAATTCTTTGCTATGTAATAAGTGATTCCTTTGTTCTTATATCGACTAAGATTAGTTGAGCTTTAGGAAATTGTTGATTTATTTTTATTATTTTTGCAGACAATCGTGAATTCGGAACACCATATCAAACAGCTTAGTTCTCTAAAGAAACTCAGCCTAACCAACTCCCAACTAACAACTTTAAGGCCAGATTTTCCAAACTTTTTTCCAAATTTGGAATTTTTCCAACTGACTAGTAGCAGATGGTTCTGTGACGAATCGATTTTGTGGTTGAGGGAAGCATTCACAAGTGGAGTGATTGATTCGAGAATTGCCGAGGCAAATAGGTGAGAAACGTTCAGTTAATCCGTTATTGGATGTTGATGAATTAATGGCATAATTTATGGATGTATGGATTTCCATTTTCTAACTGTTATCTACTATTTAGAAACGGTTGCGTCGAAATTAGTAAACTAAATCGTTCGTTATTCCCATCTGATTCGCTCATTTTCAGTTGCTAATAGTGCCGCAAAACAATAGAAAATCGATTGCTATTCCACGACGACTCACGTATCGCTTTCAATTTGTCTGCGTCTTTGTAATGACTAGGCTGGGAGTCATTTATTCTCGGTCAAAACATTATGCCAACAGGCGATTCTATAGGAAATGCATTGGAAAACCTTCGCTTTACTCCAAAAAAAAAACATGCACACGCAGCAGACATTTCTAATCCATTCATTCAGGTGTTACGCTCCCACGCACCTGAAAGGAAGGATGGTTGTGAGTCTTAGAGATGAGAACATTTGGAACTTTGCTCAAAAAAATGCAGATTCCAACAGATTCGACACGAGCACATCTGCCACGCACACCTTCAAGCAAAGAACATTTCAAAGCAGTTTGCTGGAAGTGAAGGACTCGTTGTCAAATGAAGATAACGATGAATTTGTCCTATTTTTAAACAGAAAATTACCGTCCTCATATTCTCAAGGGGATCTTACAAATCTAGAAGAGAGACATCTAACCAACTTTAATGTCTATCCGCCAAACCTTAAAAGCAAACCTTCTTCTGAAACATTTACTCTGATGGCTGGAGAGAACAACCATTATTATGAAGTTCAACCGACAACACCCACCAAAAAGGATCCTATTAGGTTAGAGATGCCCCAGAGAAAGCATAAAAATCAGATCTCAATATCGCACAAAATCGCTAAAAATGCTACACAGAAACTCTCAAATCACGAGTGGCCGATTTCGCCATATCAATTTTCAATCGCCGATTCTTTTGCCACAGGTAAATTACTAATATCAACTCCCCGTAAATGAAATTAAATGAAAATAGTTAATATTTAGCATTACATTGACAATTTCGTAATTAATATTAAAAAATTTTAAGTGATTGCTGATGTATAATGATAATTTCTTTATTATGATACTGTGATTATAAATATAATTATAATTTCTTTATTATTATAATCATATAGCAGTAATAGCACCTCCTCGATTGTTTGCATAGTTTTCAACCTTTCCTATTTACGCCATTCATCAATATTTAGTCTTACGCTCGGAAAGCACCGTTAAGTGAGACTGCAAAGAGGGAAGTTATCGTATCAAATTGGACGATTAAGACTTTCTTGCAGATTCTAATTAAGCGAAGCAAATCATAATTCAACTTAAACGAAATAAATATGACAAATCGGGATTTTAAAATCTACACTCGTTCCCAATTTTTATCAGTGTCGTCAAAACCTTCGAGACTATTAATAGATTCCGGTAAAGACAGACACAGATTTGATTCCTCATATTTCCTCTGCGGAGCAATCATCATGGTCTTCATCCTTGTTTTCCTTGGATTTGGTCTCACTTTGTACTGTTTCTTCAGCAACTCGGACAAGAAACAGGACCAGGTCTCTCACCGTCGGTCTTTTCCACGCTTAATTTTAAGAAGGATCTTCAAGCTTCGAAGGTCATCTGGTATGAATAAAGCAAGCTGTGAAGCAATACAATTGAATCCTTACCAGGAGGAAACATCAAACCCACAGGTGCCTCCAATAAGCGAGGCCTCCATTGCTCTAATTCCAGCTAGAGATATACATCACGAAGGGCCGAAACGAGTCTATACATGGACCGACTTTTAAATTCAAAAACTAGGTTTTTGTTTACACCGTTTCATGATATAGAATGGCAAGGATGATAACTTGTTCAATTAGTTTTATGTTTGACAACGTAGGTCTCATAAATAGTTCTTTGTTCATTTTGTCGCAATGGTTAAGAGGCAATAACTTTAAAAAAAGATTTGAATCAGCTCTTTCACACTTTAACTTTCTTAATAAAGGTTTTAACATTTGTTCGTGGCCAGTTTTATCATTTACGTTGAGCGATCATAATTTTTCAAACCCTGCATCTTAAATTCTATGATTTGTAGGTGTCTTTTTGAAACAATTCCTCGGCTAAATGATTTTTAAAATGAATATTGCTGGTTTCTCTCGTAGAAGCTCCATTAGCAGCTGGTAGAATTTGTTTTCTCGCTTCAAAAACTTACGCAATTAGTTTTAGCTTATGAGCAATGCTTTAACTTTTTATGTTGACAAATTGTATGATTTAACACTCGACAACCAGCTTTAAGTGGTTAAAAAATAATAATCCAGCTTAAATAAGTAAGGTTTAAAGTCGGGTTTACTGCGAGATACCAGGTTTTGACGAAAGCAATTTTAAAACTTAAATTGGAGGAAGAGCAAAGACTTGCAAAGATTCAAGTCATCAATTACATCAATCAATTAAAGATTGAAGTGATTAATGAAAATGCAAATCAATCGAATTTTCTTTGGAATAACCTTCGGGATAGATACATCTTCGATGCAATGTTATTGTCTGGTTCTTAGTATGGCTTAGTATTTAAATCATTATATAAGTATAACCTCGTATACTTCGTAACATTACTTAAACTTAAAATTTAACCAAACGCTGTTAAAACGTGCAAATTGGTTCTAAAATCTGTTCCTAAAAAACAGTCGATGCGTGTCGCCTTCGCAACTTGACTCGCACCATCACAAAAAATTTACTTATGGCGCTACACAAACACGTTTGTTTCATTATCATTCAACGTGTCCTCCACAGTTCTACACAAAACAAAAATGAAAATAAAAAGTTCGACAAAAAGTGCTTTGACCAAACATTTACCAAAAATTTAACATCGGACAAGCATCCGTACAAAAAAAAATAACATAATGCTTTCGGTTCTGAATGGTTGGAGCAGTGGAGTGTGGAAACTGTTGCATATTAAAAATGGTAGACTGTCAATCATATGAGTAAGCACTTCTGGGATGAATCTTTTTATAAGTTGTTGCAATATCAAAGGAGGATACCAAAGGAGGGTACCAAATGAGGATGGTAAAATATTAAGAAAAAGTGAATTCACGGATTTTTATCTTTCGATTACCTTATGAGTCCTAACGTGATGTGAAGGCATTTCTTAATCGATCGCCATTTGTGTAACGCCGCCAGCGCTCAGGGTTGCGAAGGGTGCCTAAGGCTACACGTGAGAATTGTTGTCATTATTGCCACAATGCAAGAACCTGTAAAGCCTGCGGTTTTAATGGCAACTGGGGATGGTTGGTCGGTTGTCTGTTAACAGACAATTACATGACTAGATGATTAAGACGGCATATGGACGGATCCCGCAACGGTATTCGAAGCCGTGCTGCAGTCTCGAGAGGCGGAGTCTTAACCATCAGACCATGCGAGAACATGCGAGAGGAGAAAGGTTTGTCCCGATACAATTTTGAAATCTCAAAATCTCAAAATCTCAGATACCTGAACTTTATTTTACCTGTGAAATCAATAACAAATCTTGGAATGCATTAGTTCAATTCCAAACAGATGTTAATGGTGAAATAGAAGAAAAGATGAATGTTCTCTTCGACTCATTGGGTGTAAATTATTTGAGGCAACGACATTGAAGAGGAACACGATGAACTTGCAGCTGCAATAATTTCCCAGGACCATTGGACCAGTTCTTATACATATTGCTAGAAATAAACATTCAACAACTTCCTTCGTGGAATTCGTGGCCATGAAATTATCAAGATGTTCATAAAATGAAGCTATAACTTTTAACAACTTTATGTTATTTACTTCTTGTATTTACTTGTATTTTATGGTTCAAATAATTATTTAAACTCAGCACATTTAATAAAAAAATAATAAATTAAATGTATTTTTATTAAATTGAATGAACAGCGAAAAAATCACTTTTCCATGAAAATTGCCCTGGTGATCCTGAACATCTGTTGCTACGAAATTTCACAACCCAAGCCACCGGTAGCAATACGTCGATGCTTACATAAATGCTACTGAAATTTTTTATCAAAATGTTTCACTTATTAAATTCAGTCAATCATCAACAACGCCATATCGAATAAGTTTTAAGAACTTTAGGAAATTTAAAATTAAAAATGCTTTCATAAATTTCTTTAAAATATTTATATTAAAGAATCCAAACGATTTATAAAAGTAGATAGAAAGGAATTTGTTTTTATAAATAAATAAAAAAATACATTCTAATATTTATTTCAATCTGCTTTATAATGTTTTTTTTTTAGTTTAAATCTCTTCGTTTTAGTTGGATCTTCCACCAAAGCAGCAATTATTGATCCTGGGTGCTGCCTGTGCGGACGATGACGCTTGGCTCACTTGCAAATTTTTCATTCTTTCGATTCTCTGTTGTGACATCCATCTGACCGAAGTGAGTGATCATGAAATCATGAAGCATTATTTATAATATTGAAATCGTAGTGGCTTGATCTGGATGTTTTCAAATACAAGTCTTATCGCAGTCTTAAACCGCTTTTAGCAAATTAATGCTACAATCAAGGAGTGTACGAGGAGTCCAATACATCCAAATGTATCCAATGTGGAGTCTGATCAACGGGAGATACTAAACTAAAAGTCCAAACTAAATTTATTAAATTAAGTTAAACACCACATTTGTCTAAAAATTAAATTTAATTTTAAGATTCTGAAGCACTGTAGAAGTTTATTTGGAAATTGTTCTCCATTATTTTCACGGAATTAACTTGAAAATCCATTGCAGAATTTATTTTAGAATTATATTTGAAAGCATCTTTAACTTAAAAGATATGCCTTTTATGAATTATTTAGTTGGAACAGGCTATTGTGAATAACGCGTATTTTTGGTTCGCTCCTGTAATCCGGTTCTACTCGGTCAACGAGCTGTTTTCTGAGACGATTCACTTGAAAAACTAATGTTTCAATGTAGGAACAGCATTGCATGCCCTAACTTTTATGTTTATTTTTTTAACATTAAAAAATTAAATACGAAAATCTCGGAGACTAATCATTACTTTAATTTGTTTTGTAAACAAATTTAAATATTTCAAATCGGGTACAAAATACAGAAATATTTTTGTTGTAGACTTTTAGATTTATTCTTGTATAAAAATACACAATTGCTGAAATGACTTTGATGTTTATTTCTTAATTCATCGTCAATAAATTTCATTTGCTCCAGAATTGGATTTTGTCAATTTTAGGCAAACATGGGATCTCTCTACAGAAGCGAAGAGATGACTTTGTGCCAACTCTTCCTACAGGCAGAGGCTGCCTACGCCTGTGTTTCTGAACTCGGAGAGTTGGGATTAGTCCAGTTCCGTGATGTGAGACGTTTTTATTTAAAAACGTTATTTTTATGCTTTCTTGACAAGTTTAGATGAGACAATAAAATTCATTCTTAAAAAAGGCAGAACTAAAGAGGCTTATCAATTTCAGAAATTCAATATTACAACTTATAAAGTAATATACTATGTAATACTGTGTTTATGGTCCAACCTTAAAACATTGCAGCTTAATCCCGACATTACTTAAAACATTGTCTTGCAGCTTAATCCCGACATTAATGCTTTTCAAAGGAAGTTTGTAAACGAGGTGAGAAGATGTGAAGAGATGGAAAGGAAGCTCAGTGAGTCCACGATCACTTAATATTTCCTTTACTTAACACCACGAAATATTTTTCTATTTCTCATGTATTTCGTAAGACCATAATATCATGTATTTCATGCATACTATAATTCAGAATTAACAGGTTTTAATACCCTTTTTTTAGCTATTGTTCAATATCGAATACGCGGTTGCTTTATTAAAATATCAATCTTATTTTTTGAATTTATTACTAGCAACGAATTGTTCACTGATATTTGATCGATCGATTGATTGAACATGTAGGATTTCTAGAGAAAGAAATTAAAAAAGATGGAATCCCAATGTTGGATACAGGAGACAATCCTGATGCTCCAGCACCGAGAGAAATGATTGATCTTGAGGTAATTTTCTTTGATTTAATGAAAAGTGCATCCTGGGAATTCCACGTCAAAGCACCCACTCAACGTCATCCATCTTTATTCGAGTTTGGTTTCAAAGTTAAATGACCGACATTACAATTGGTTATTTATGAATACTTTAATTTGCATTCTCAATTAAAGTTATTTTCAAGATATTTTCCTCAGGCAACTTTTGAAAAGTTAGAAAATGAAATGAAAGAAATCAACGCAAACGCCGAAGCATTGAGAAGGAATTTTTTGGACCTTTCAGAGCTCAAAGAAATTCTTAAAAATGCACAAACATTTTTTGATGAGGTAATAATTTGATTGAGACTTTATAGAGATATTTATGTCAGTTGATGGCAATGTAGGCCATGAGTGATCAGACGTTGTCGGAGGAGGGAGCTGTGTTGCTCGGAGATGAAAGCATCCCAAAAGCCACCTCTGCTGCCGGTCAACCACAGCGTTTGGGGTTAATTTGTTGAATTGTGCTTTTTATACTTTTGCAAGTTGTCTCAATTAAATACAATCTAATGCGAATAGGTTCAAGTTCAATAAAGTTTTAACTGGCCATCTGTTAATTCAAGAAATATTTTATCATAAAGGTTTGTGGCAGGCGTGATTTTAAGAGAACGAATTCCCGCTTTTGAGAGAATGTTGTGGAGGGCTTGCAGAGGAAATGTTTTTCTCAAACTTGCAGCAACTGATATTCCTTTAGAAGATCCTGTCACTGTGAGCTATTGCGTACTTATTATTTTAAAATATAATTTATATGTTTTTTAATCAACATTAACTTTTTGACCTTATAATAACTTATATTTTCAAGCTTGATTTTAAGTTATAGAAAAAATATTATTTACAGGGAGATCAGGTTAACAAATCTGTCTTTATAATATTCTTTCAAGGAGATCAATTGAAAGCCAGAGTCATTAAGATTTGTGAAGGGTAAAACCAATTCTCTTCAATAGCGTCCTAACTAGTTTTCCAATTCCTGTTTATAGATTTTTACAGGGATTACAATTACATTGTATATATTAATTAACTATTATATTATATTATTTATTATTATATTATTATTTAATTATTGTTTCATCCAGCTTCAGAGCCACTTTATATCCTTGTCCAGAAACACAAGGTGAGAGGAAAGAAATGACTTCAGGAGTTTTGGCCAGAATCGAGGATTTAAATACGGTATTATCTACATTTATATCCATAAATATTAAAAATAATTTTATTAATAATAAATTGTCTGTAATGAATTTTTAGATCTTAAATCAAACACAAGACCACAGAAATAGGGTGCTCATGTCTGCTGCCAAAAACATTAAGGTTTGAATCGTCTAAACTTGATTATAGGATCCAGAAATTAATGCAAATTTTTCAAATGCAAATACCACCTAACAATGTTATATTAGAATAAACGAGTTTAAATTAGAACAAGATATTATTTTTGATGCAGGTTTGGTTCATCAAAGTGCGCAAGATCAAAGCTATATATCACACGTTGAACATGCTTAATATCGACGTCACTCAGAAATGTCTCATTAGTGAGTGCTGGTGTCCAGTGAAAGATTTGGAAAAATTCAGATGGCCCTCAGAAGAGGAACTGTAAGAAACTATTTTTAAAAATTCTGAACCAATTCCAATGAATGGGGTCCATTTAAAAAAACATTTTCGGACTAAAATATTGAAAAATCAAAAGTTAATTGATAATCATAACTAATATTCTCAAATATGATCGCATATGAACGATTTAAAAAAAATTAAGTATTAAAAGGTGTTAAATACACTTACTTAATCCACATATAAGGAACGAAGTGGAAGCAGCGTACCATCGATATTGAACCGAATGGAAAGCTCACAGTCTCCTCCCACGTACAACAACACCAACAAATTCACTTCGGTCTTCCAATCTATTGTCGATTCTTATGGTGTTGCAACATATTTGGAAATCAACCCAGGTTGGAAACCCTATCGAGGATATTTGATTGAAATAATTATTAATTTTTTCCTTTTCTGTTAGAAATTTTCTAATTTAAAGATTCTAATTATTTTTATATACTTCAATATATTGAATTTAATCCAAATGGAAATGAAGAATTTTTATTTTTTCAACGTTAGGTTATTTATCCAATACCAAGAAAATCATGGGAGATTAAATTTATTATTACTACTTAATGATGTTCGATGTCGATGATTTAACCACTTTATACAAATAAACTAGTTCTAGCCTGAGTTTAATATCGATTTATACAATTGTAGCTCCATTCTCAATTATCAGCTTTCCTTTCCTATTTTCTCTAATGTTTGGGGACATTGGACACGGATTGCTGATGTTCCTGGCAGCATTGTGGATGGTGATGTTCGAAAAACGATTGCAGAAGCAAAAGGGAGATAGCGAGGTAAAACACAAACAATGTGGAAGTGGATTAATGACATTTAACATTCATTTAATGGCATATATTTATTGTGCATTTATGCAAACATTTTAAATTCACAAATATGAAAAGAAGAGATGACTTCAGCAAACAAACCTTCAGTCAAGAAGCCAAAATAAAATTTGTAAACAAGTAAAGTAAACTTAATAAGACCCTAAAAATCAAATCATCACATAGGTTTGATGATGTCCATCAATCCAATGTTATCGCTGAAAAGGTTCGGTGGGCTAGAGGAACATATTTGTCATCAGTATATTTAAACGGGCTTGGGAACCAATTGACTGACCACATTTGTCTGGATTTCAGTAACATGGAGAATAAAATATGAATTGAGCCCTTAAAGCCGAAGGGATATTTAAAAAATTGCTATTCTTCGAAGTCATATTTTATTTCTTTAGTTTGAAGAAATTACTCGTATATATTTATTTTATATTTGATATTTTTTGAATTTGGTATTTAATTCGAAAACTTTAAGCACTTATAAAATTGTAATTGTAATTTAGATATGGAACATATTTTTTGGAGGAAGATACATAATTCTTCTGATGGGCGCCTTTTCAATTTATTCGGGTTTCATGTATAATGACTGCTTATCTAAGTCTATCAATATATTTGGATCGTCTTGGAAAGTGGACCCCCAAAGATATGACGAGTGAGTCTCTATTTTGAAGAAAGTTGCCCGCTATCGGTTTAAAACACTCGCTATGTTATCGTAATTATGTCTAGATATATGTGTAAGTCTATTTACCAATTAATTGTAGAAACTTTCTGCACCGATACCATACGGCCATATTGGATCCCACTAATAATACAGACTACACAGGGTATCCTCATCCCTTTGGAATGGATCCGGTCAGAAATAATTATTATTATATTAAAATTGCTAACAAAATTAGTCTTCATTCTTATTTGAAATACATTTATAAGCAATAAGAAAATGTCTTGTGTTTTAGTTAGAAATGTATATCTAGTCATTGTCAACAGGTTTGGATGATGGCAAGCAACAAAATAACTTGGCTGAATTCATATAAAATGAAATTGTCAATAGTATTTGGAGTTAGTCAAATGATCTTTGGATTGGTTCTCAGTCTTCAAAATCACAGGTTGGCATAGGTTTGGTCGATTATTATATTTTATAAAGTTTTTTTTTTAAATCGTACAAATAAAATGTTCTGCTAATAATAGAAAAGAACTATGTAATTGACATTTAAAATGCGTTAGCACTAGTATTACATCTAAATATAATTCAAACTCTAGGTAAAAGTTTATTGCAAATTATTAGGAAAAGTCGAAATGAAAATTAATTTAAAACCGAAACAATTCTGGATAAAATGGTTCAAATGTGAACTTGCATTAAAAAAGTGCCCCTAAACTTATTTAGTCCTCGTTCAGTTTCAAAAAAGCATCGAGAAATGTCTCATTTTGCCTAAATCCCAGGGCTTTTTCTTAAACAAAAACCTCAAAGAACGTTTAAAGAATTTATAAAAAAATTTGTAAGTTCGTCTTAACTTCATCTTAACGAAGTCAAAATTTGGAGACGATTCTTTCAGTATCATGTTCAGTGGGCCCATTATATGAAATCAGCCCCCTTGATACTACACTCAAATACAAACCATATCTTTGGCAAAAACGTTAAACCAATTCAATACTTTTACCATAGTCGGAGTATCTGCATGAAAAGCATAAGTAATAGAAACCGCAACTTTTTTAATAGCAAAATCATAATTTAGTGATGAAAATTATTTTCCACAGATTTCGTAAGGATTCAATCTCCATATTGTGTGAATTTCTACCTCAAATGATCTTCATTACATGCATCTTCGGCTATCTCATCATCCTGATAATCTATAAATTCGTTGCTATCGACGCAACGCAGTCATCCTGTGCTCCAAGTCTATTAATTGGTATGAAAAATTGTAACATGCATAATATTCGTAGTTTCTCTAGACTTTCTCCTCGATTTGTCTTATTTACTTAAATTTGTTCAATTATTAATAAATTACACTAAATAATCGTTCAAATGACGTCTTTTAATAAATTTCTTTGATAAATTTAAAAGGTCTAATCAACATGTTCCTACTAAATTACCCTGATGAGCCATGCAGTGCCAGGCCATTTTATGCTGGACAGGTTCGATTCATAAATTTTTCAGCTGAAAAAAATCGAATATCTGATAATAATGTAAAAAAAAAAGTATTATGATATGAATGAATAATATGAAATACCGATTTATTTTATCCAGAAAGGTTTCCAAACTTTTCTTCTTTTGATTGCCGCTATGTGTGTTCCCTGGCTACTGGCAGGTAAACCAATATTGTTGAAAAGGAAACACGACTCTCTTGTGGCAAAGGTTTGCAATAAAGTAATTAAAATATAACTTTTTATTTGAAATCTACTTAAACAGTAATATATTGATTTGTATGTAATAGATTTATATTTAAGTAATCAGACTCGTGATATGATAAATGAAAACAACGATAAAATAGCATTTGATAAATAATACATTTTTATAAGTATATCGCAAACGTTCAGATATTCTCATACTCAATGCTCTGCTCTGCTCTGTGAACATGATGTCAAACCAGATCTTTTTATACTTTGGACAGGAAAGCAAATTGCCTTTTGATCACAAGATGGAAGATGGTTTGGACGTGGGCAACCAGCATAATAACCAACAAGTCAGCAAGGATGAAGAAGTATGAACATCTACAAATCCAATCGTCATATTATTTATTGAAACTGTTAAGTAAAGATTAAGTCAACTCTTAAGCTTTCTTAATGTTTAACTTTAATTGAATTGTAAATTACCTCTATTCTAGTCTCTATTTGAAAGTTACTTTGAAAAGGAAGCACTTTCAATGTTCTAAGCCGCATTGGAACGATGCTATTTAAGAACAATTTTTTCAGTTTAACCTTGGGGAAATAGTAGTGCATCAATGCATCCATACGATTGAATATTGCTTGGGATGCATTTCTCATACGGCTTCTTATCTCAGACTTTGGGCGCTCAGTTTGGCTCATGCAGGTAGTCCTAATAACGTTTTTCCAATGTTCAATTTTTATTCTAATCAAGCATATCTTAAGGATTTTTCTCTAGGTAGGAATTATTCATGCTGCATATCGTACTTTAACAGAGTTGTCAGAGGTCCTATGGGGCATGATCTTCCGCATTGCACTCAAAATGTCGGGCTGGAGTGGAGCGGCAGCCATCTTCATTTTATTTGCTCCATGGGCTTGTCTAACCATAACCATACTTTTGCTCATGGAAGGACTTTCAGCTTTCCTTCACACTCTCCGACTTCACTGGTTTGTTATCAATGAAATGCCGTGCTTAAGTTTGACGCATACAATTTACAGTAAATGCTTAGATTTCCTATTACATCAGAAGTACTGATATTTATTTATTTACTAATCTATACATGCTGAAATAGTTGATTGGGTGAACTGCAGGGTGGAGTTCCAAAGCAAGTTCTACCAGGGTGATGGATATCTTTTTGAACCTTTTGCTTTTGACAAGATCATTGAACTCAAAAGCGAGGATGCTTGATGATTGTTTAACTACAAATTCCTAGTTGGTGTTAGTTATCGCTACGACTAATATTTAGGAATTCGGTGTTTTTAAATTGCTTCAGAACCAAATTTGGAATGGTGGATGTTACCAATTAAACGTAACTTTGGAACGTTAAATTACAGTTTGTATTTCATCGTAAGACTCACACCTGTAAAATAAAATTCATTTTCGCGTTTAAATCTTGTTCATATATCTTTTCTTAAAGACAAAACAATTACTCACAATTACTTACAGATGGCTTATCGACTAAAGTAAGCGAGATATGATGGGCACCAAAATTATCAGTTTAACACGAATCAATAGATGGTGGCTCTAAACCCAAAGTCGAATGGATAGCATTTCTACGACGTTTATGGTAACATTCGTTACGTGTCATTTTTGTCCAACTAAGCCTATAAAAATGGCAGATCAATTAGGAACTTCCTTCACATCTTATCGCGATGCATGAAGGCACTCAAAAGATAAACACAAATGCAAACGGATAGTTTCAACAGATCGTACGATTCCACGGTGAACTTCGAGGCTTCAAAATCGGTCTTCTGAACCTTAGAATTTCATTTACCTGTTCGAAAACATCGATTAGCAAATTTAACAAAAAGTGAAAGAACGATGAAATGCCGACATTTCTTCTGAGTATTTCTCAAAATTTGCTGACTGCAGCAAAAGCCGTACCACCCAACGACACGTTCAAAGCTTGATCGAAAACTATATAGGAGCCTAATGACTAATTCTTCAAAATTATAGAAATTATGCATACATATATGCATATGTGCATACATATGTTGCTTATTTATTGGTGTTCCATAAAATGCTAAAACTGTGACAATACATTGAGAAATGCGTTTTTGAGAAATACACGTTTGAGTGAGGATGACGAATGTAAGCGAAACCGTTTGACTTGGTTACTAAACTCAGAATATGATTAGATATATTTAATTAAAATAAGTAATTTATTCAAAGGTCAAACAATTCTGTTATTAACATTTAGAATATCGGCTTCAACTTAATTCTTAGTCATCTACTTAGTATTCAGTTTCTGTTATTGCCTAACAATATATAAAATATCCTGCCTAATCTGCTTAATTTATTCCTTCATTTATCAAACTTCCGTAGACAAATTACCGAACGAGTCTCCTCAGCGAAATCATGCGAACCGTAAAGAGTTTGTCTCAAAGGAAATTAGTAAGGCTCCACTGAAAGACTGGGAAAATTCGTTCGAGCGGTCAACATAAAAATAGACATTTTATTAAACTTTTCTCAAAACCGACTAATCATTTTTGCCGGCAAGGTTCGAAATAAAAATAGAGGATAATTTTTACTTTCATTGTGGCATCTCAGAAAAATTTCGCAAAAAAATCCCAGACCGAATGGCACGTGGAATTATTTTACTAAGGAATGCGATAAAATCTGGCAGCACATCAAACAGAGTTGTTGATTACCGAAGAAATTATTCTCTGAGAAAAGCGTCAAATAATCTTGGTGATTACAAATTCAAATCGTGGCAGACTTCTTCCAAGGCGTCGGACAGAGAGGCGGCACAAGAGTTGGTGAACGTCTGATCAACAACTTCAATGTCGCCATAAATCTTTTGAATTATTTTCTCAAAAGCAAATGAATAAGATGAGCAATAATTTATTTCGTGAATTTACTTTCTATACCTAAATGAAAATGTAGTCAAAAAAGCCCAAGTTAAGAATAAATAAGCGATTAGTAACTTTATACGTCAGTCTCCGTTATTATTGTTAATATCATTAAAAACTTTTTTTTTAAATAATGTAATAAAAAACCAATTATAATGATAATAACAAACAATAATTATTATTAATAGTTTGTTATCAATATAATGTATAAAAATAATATTTATGAAAAGGTAATATTTTTAAAATAATTATTATATTTCCATTAATTATTATTATTACTATTACCATTAAAAATATTTATTATAAACAATAAAAATATTATTATTTTAGCACAATGTGTGGATATCAACTCAATACAAATTCTTCAAATATGTGTGAATATTGAGATTAAAAATGTATTGAATCACTCATAATCTACTGTTTCCTATCCATTGTGCGTGTGATTACAAAAATGTTATTAAAAAAATTTTCCCTCGACAAGAGGTCGCCAGAAAATGTGGCTCTCGTTCGGCTCCGACTTTCTTGCCAAAATATGAATCCTTTATCTGGCAATCTTCGTCGTTATTTTCAATGTTTCTCATGTCACCGGTGTCGAGACGAGTGAAAAATATATTCTCTTTTAAAAGCATAATTTAATCCTTCGAATGAAACAACGCATTTAACCTAATATAAACAATAATAAACAATAATATTGCGTGAAACTAACTTGGTCAAATAAATTTTCATGACTGGTGCATCCAGAAAAAAAAAACTGCCAGGCTTAAAGCTATATATTTATAAAGCTATAGTTCCCGGCAGCTTTTAATGAGAGTCTGTCAAAAGGCGCCGATGATTATTTTAGACCGAGTTGGTCCGCGCCTCTTATTTTATGCCAGCTCAATAAAAATCTGCTGTTTGCTCGATTGTATGTCTCTCTACGTGCGTGTTAATAGATTTGGCAGACAAAATGCGTGATGCGTGATATATGTGGCAGGAACAACATGGAACCTGGCAATCAGACACGCCACATGCAACTGTTGTTCACGAAGAGACTATAAAAGGCTTCGACCGTAAAAGTTGGCCATCAAAGTTAGTTGCTACGGTTGTTATCAATCTCTCGCGATGTCAACCACTTCTCTGCCTGCAGCGAACAGAATGGTAATCGTTTGTATTTTGTCGGCAATTCTCCTTCACAGATTCGCGTCACTCGACCACCAAGGTCTCAAAGTCATCGATTTAATACAAAAAGAGGACGTTTTCCATAGAAATGAATCCAAAGAATATCTGCAACTCAAACCTCAACCTGACTCGAACAACGAAACTCTGCCTCTCGGTTTAAAGGAAAAGAAAGTTCGTGCTAATAAACGTGGACGCGATTTTAGACAAAAAATCCATGTCTTGGATCGTGGGAATCACCAATTTGCGGTGAGAAATAAGAATGGTCATGAGTTGATCAAAGGCAACTTGAATTCTGTCGTCATCACGAAAAAAAACTACATGAAAAAAGATTGGTGCAGGACCAGTTCTTTCAGGCAAATTGTCACAAAGCAGGGCTGTCACAGACAAACGATTACGAATCGGTTCTGCTACGGACAGTGCAATTCTTTCTACATTCCCAAAAACAGCGACAGAGATGAAGGCGACGAAAGTAAGATCGATGGTGCTGATTTGGAAGGAACTGCTGAAAAAATGGCTCAACTGGATTACTTTCGTTCGTGTGCCTACTGCACGCCAGACTCTTTTCATTGGATCACTGTCATCCTGCGATGCCCAAAAAAATCTCCCCCTTACGCACACAAAAGGATAAGAGTCGTTAAAAAATGCAAATGTATGGCATTGAAACTTGACTAAACACGTGGTCAGAGCTTAAAAGCTGCTTGTTTCTAAAGTTGAGTTTTAAACCTGGTGTTTTTTTTTAATTTTTAAATGATTTAATGTTTCAACGATCTTTTTGATGTAAATAATGTGAAATGACGGGTTTTTTTTGGTGAATTTTGAGGGTAAAGTTATTTTACCAGATTAAGACTTTTAATTACCTCTTTTGTACATTGTTAACGAAATCGCAAATTATTTTTTACTGCTGAATCAACTGAAATGAAAGTCATTTCGAAGCATGTTACGGGATATTTTTGAAACGATTAACGATTACTTGACTTCCTTTATGGATGTGTTTCATGCCAATTGAAATTGTGACTTGCACGAACCTCAGGTGACTAAGATTATTACGGATGAAAGGGTAGAAATGTTCACCATGTGCCTGAAGAATTTGCGACCAACTCACCAAGAAACTGTTTTCCGTCGTTCAGTGTTTTCATCATTCAAGATTAAGGCAGGGGATCATGGCATCAAAAAGCCCCGCCAGTGAATTGGCTAGAAGATTTCTATAGTGGGAAGATCCATCTTTCGAAATTATTGAAATAGTTTTTAAGCGTTTGAAATTCGATGGATAAAAGACTGGTTTTATTGAGAGTATTGCATAATGAGTATGTTCGATGATCCAAAAATAATGAATAAATTTTTAATAAATTGTCATAAATTTGTGAATGCCAGGGGAATCTTCATGCGCCAAGATTTAGTTTCACTAGTCAAAAATGTCCGAAGAATAGAGTAACAACTCAAATTTTAAATCAAACCAAACTAATTTTTTTTGCAAATATGCGTCTAATCATTATTTTATCGCTTAACCTAAAGAAAGCTGTTTAAGTGTTATTCCACAAAATCTAAAAACCTAGCCATTGTATAGTTTCTGGGTGTCTGTTCTATCTCTTGCTGTGGCGAGGATATTCGGCGCCAAATTTGCGCACCTGACCCCTGGCTGCCCGTCCCATTATCTTTGTTGGCATCCAGCAGCATCTTACAATCGCAAATATCAATGCACAGTTCTTCCCCGTCAACATTAATGGCGTAAAAGTTCCAAATTTATAAGAAGTTTTAAAGGAGGACGTAATAGGCATCCAAGTCTTTCTTCCCAAGAAGAGTTTGTGTGGATGTGTTCAATTAAATCGTTAAAGACCGCATTCGCGACTTTAATCCAATCAGCAGCTATACAGCAGACATTGGCTAAAACAGCATCCATCATTAATATTCTCAGCCCCTTTGGCACCTCCCAGCCACCGGCTAATGCCCCGGCTGACCCCCTAGCGACGCCGCTGATCTTTTGTAGGTAAGGGATTGCTACGTCACTGATTTATCTATCTCATTTTGCGCTGGGAATTTCGTTCGAGTTATCTTCTGTCCGCGGAGTTTAAGAGCATCGTACGAGTTCTTTTGCGGCATTCTGATCAAGGAGAAGGCGGTGCCGAGCTGATGCACATCCCAGTCTTCGTGGCGAAAGACGGTTGGCTGGACAATTTCAAGAAGCGCCACGGCACAGTGCGAAACTGGAGCGGTGGATTAGCAAGTCCGGTGTGATGCAAGAGTGCAATCGGCTAGAAAGAAGATACTGCAACCAACGACTTTGAGAGCTTTAGACTGAGCTGATGGGTAACTCGAGAAAATAAAGCCGTTTTTTACAAATAAAGTCGTTTTTATTTGATGAAATAAGGATGTTTTTAGAAACCCTCGTTACTATGCCACTTTTGCTCGGTCCCGATGGGTGGCAGTAGAGAGATTTGACTGTATAAGCAGTTGGAGATATAAATTAACTCAAATCTTAAAAATTTAATTTAATATCATACACTATTATGACATTCATTTTAGGTTTTAATACTCTAAAATGCGAAAAATCTAAAAATTAATATGTATATATTTACTTTTGACGTTCTGATTACCTTTTGACAAAAGTGAGCGTGGCTATTCGCGATTGACTTGTTTAGCGGTAGTCGGTGGCGACAGAGATTCACTAGATACCATGTGTTCCGCGTTAATGCGACTTGTGATTGCTTTCAATTTTATTTTATGCATTGCAAGCGCATCTAATTTCCCCAGGGGAGCAGATCCTTCCAGTGAGAGCTTTTAATCTACAATTTTTTTAAAATTATCATTTCGTTGTCCTATTTCGTAGCAATTTACAATAAGATCATGTAGTGGTATTTATGTAACAATCCCTTAAGGAGATATTGTTTGGAATTTATTATCATTAAATCCATTTGCAGAATTACACGTCTACAACCCAGTAGTGGACTTCAAATGCTTAGATGGATCATCTGTGATTTCTTTTGACAAAGTCAACGACGATTACTGCGATTGTTTGGATGGATCTGACGAACCAGGTATTTCAGTAGATGTGTTCATGGCATTATATCACCACCTTAAAGCTTGGCTCATTTCTATCCAAATTTAATTTTTTGCATATCATGTTGAAAGCCTTTGAACTACCTTGGTCAATATCTTAAAGAGTTGATTTGCTAGCATATGTTTAGAATTTATTATTAATTATTTAGGTAGACCCAAGAAATTAATTTTGAATAATGCCTCAATGTATTTTCTGCATCTCAGGCACTGCAGCATGTCCAAATGGAATATTCT
Organism: Hirudinaria manillensis; assembly: GCA_034509925.1. Classification (NCBI taxonomy): domain Eukaryota; kingdom Metazoa; phylum Annelida; class Clitellata; order Hirudinida; family Hirudinidae; genus Hirudinaria; species Hirudinaria manillensis. Next base: position 13,514,733 of record CM067528.1, on the reverse strand, counting down.
ATTGTCTAAATGAAGGTTACAAACCAACAATTCTTCCATCTTCAAGAGTTGGAGATGGTGTTTGTGGTTAGTGGATTAGTGAATGAAATTTTTAGAAGTTAAAATAACAACCAGAACTAATTCTTAACAGATTGCTGTGATGGGTCTGATGAATACACTGGTTTGATACAATGCAGTAACAACTGCTTGTTAGTACATAATTGTAATGTTGATTAGACTAGTGTTTGGATTTTTTAAATTTGGCTGGATGTCACCTTATGATATAATATATTAAAGTCATTATATTTATTACATAATATATTAAAGTGGTCACTTGCAAAGGCCAATATTCCTGAAAGTTTATTTTGAAATCACGATTTCCAGGGATCTTGGCGAGGAATTGAGGGCTGCCACTGAAAAAAAACTTCAACTTGTTGAGGAAGGATTTAAAATTTATAATGAATATGTTCAAGAAGGTACTGCTGCCAAAACTGAAAAGAAGGTTTGTGATAAATTGATTTCAAAAATTTATTTTCCAATAATTAATTTGTTTAACAAATTAAATGATTAAATAATATGAATACATTAAAACCTTTGACAGGCAAAACTCGTGGAACTCGAAGCCGAAAAGGAACTTTTGGAAGCAGAAAAAGAGAGATTGGAGGCCATCAAAAAGGGGATCGAGATTCCTGAGGAGGAAGCTAAAAATAAACATAAACTCTTATGGGAAGGTCATTGGATATGCTTTACAAATATTTAATACCAATTCATTTACTTCTGAAACCATAATATTAATTTTCCTTTCAATTCCAGAAATAATAATTTTTTAACTTTCATTTTAACAATTTAATCTAAATTTAACAAAGATCGAAGGTTTTAATTATATTTGATTTAATATTCTGAATTTATTTAGAATCAAAATCTCAAAGAAAAGCTGAGAAAAGGAAGGACTTGGCCCTTAAAGCATTTTCTGAAATAGATGTGAATTCTGATGGAAGGTTGGAAAGCAGGATTCATTATTATTTTGATGACTCACAATGTATAATTACATCCACATCATTATATTTTTGACACTATTTCAGTGGTGTCATTAATTCTATCTTTTAGTATCTAAGATCATCAATATGCTGCCACCATTTATAACTAAATATTCAATTTAATCCTTTAAATTGTTAACAGAAAGTTGTGAATAAATTATAATCCATAAGATTAATTGAATTTTATTGCAAAATTGTAGAATCACGATCGACGAAATGCAAGCGAGATTGGAATTTGACGTCGACACCAATGGCGAAGTATCTCACGAAGAAGCCAAGGTGTTTTTTACTGAGATATATAATTTTCACGTTAAAAGCGTATCGAGGGCCACTGTAAATTAGATAAAAACAACCTTATGTTTGAAATGGCATCTTCCTTCAAATTGAAGTTGATTAAGGATTAACATTAACATGCAAACATTACGTTCATTCGTATTACACGCAAAAGCTTCTCAAATGTCAAATGATATTTGGTGGTGGCCTGGCAGTCCAAAGTTTCAAATGTAGAGCCATGATTTAATGAAAAACAAAACAATGCATAATTTATATTATTTTTGGTTCATATACACTTTATATTATTTTATCACATTCTGAATACTTGCTAATTATATACCAATAAAATTCCATACAATGCTGATGAATATCAAATGGTTTATTGGATGATGACATGAATAGTTAATAGTTTCTTTCAAATGTATATATGTATGTATATAACGGGAATATATATGTGTATAACAGGAATATATATGTATATAGCAGGAATATATATGTATATAACAGGAATATATGGAGGACAATGAGGAAGTGGAGTTTCCAGCATTTTTTGAAAAGGTTTGGGACAACATCGAACAGATTTTCAAAAGTGCCCAAAGTACTCCATCCAATGTTGATGAAGATAAAAAGGTTTAACGATGTCATAAATGTTTTAATTATACTTTTATCACTCAACACTTTGTGATATTTTATGATATATAATTGAGTTCATTAATATATTCATAAATTTTTTTTGGATTGTTATTAGGGCTGACTTGCCATCTTGAAATTGAAAGCTAATTTACTTTTCACATGAATTCCAACTTTAGCTTTGCTATTTAAGTCATTTTTTATTTTGTTTGTAATTTTATCAACAAGGCCAAATTTATATTTGTTCCTTGCATTTATATATAGCAGATGTTTAGAGTGCCTTATGTATCCTAATTGGATAAAGGCACTTCATAACAGATCATTGCCACGGCAATGCAGGCTTGGTTTGAGAACACTACACGTGACAATATGAGATGCTATTACTTATGCAGGAACACCACACATGACCAACAAGTACACCAAATCTTGTATTAAGTAATACAATGTTCCCATCTTTACATCAAATAACGTAATTAATTACAATTACAATATATAAGTCCATCTCAAGTTTGACAATCATCAATTTGGGCCTTTGAAAACCAAGATTTATCTACTCATTATTTATTCATTGGATTAGCAGATGATATGTACATATCTTTGACTTATACTCGATTATTTATGGTACTTATTTGAAAGTCTCTAAGACACCATATAGTGGGAGTTCCCTTTTGGTTACATTTTTCTACCAACAATGTTGCATATTTTTTCAGTTCATATTGTTTTCCTATATTCCCTGGTTGATCCCATCAAGAAGTGATCTGTTATTAAAATGTACATTTTGATTGTGATATAACAAATATTAGGAATCGACTACTTCCACGTCAACTGTGGAGGAAGATGATGAAAGAAATTATGAGGATGATGACGATGATGATGAGGATGATGATGACAACAATAACATTGATGATGACATAAAAAAGGTGGGTTACAAAATCATTTAGGTAATAATTGCCGCAAATCTAATTCTCTTAAACTTCATACAGTTTATGGCCATTACTTGCCTCACAAAAGTTTTATGTACCTCTTTTTTTATTTTACTTTTCAAAACAAAGTGAAAACTAGTTGAATTGGCCAAATGGCCAGCATAAGGTGCTTGTGGAAATGGTTGTTATGTGTTGTGTTCATTACCAAGCCTGCAGTGCCAGGAAGCTCCCTCCGACGGGAGTGCCACATAAATAGCTGCAATTTGAGAAGTGCCTTCACATCTCATTAAGATATATAGGGTAAATATCTGTAAATATATGTAAAGATTGGCCAAACACAATAGAATTATCCATGAACACATGATAATCACTTTGAATTCCACTTATTGAGCCAATTTCCAGCCTTCTCCTAATGATGTGGATAACGATGAGCCAATGCCACCTTATGATGAAGAGACTCAAAAACTTGTTGCTGGTTACTAAATTATTTCTTTATTTTTCACTGAATTTATGATCTCAATTGGTGGTGCTGAGTAGAAATATACAATTGCATACCAAGATTTACAAAAATAAATTTTAAAAAAATCACTAAAAATATTTAAACAAATAATTTATATTTATAATATAAACAATAAATGTTGGATTTTAGCATTAATGATTGTATTTAGGAGAAGTTATATATTAACTGGTATTAGTGGTCTGTGCATTTAAAATATATTAACATTCATTTATGTTACATCCTATGTCCTCATTTATGTCCGTAGCATGTATTGAATTTGGAAGAACAATTATGTTCAAGTTCATGATTCATTGTTCATGACTCAAAATATTCTGATTTATTCTCAGCTGCTGATGAGGCCAGGAATAACCTGAATGATGCAGAATCAAAGTTAAGAAATATTCAGAATGAGATAGAGTTTGTATCATCTCTAAACATTTCTAAAGCATTTTTTTAAATTGATGTATATTGATGTTAATAGAGAAGCTAAAAGGATACTTGATTCTGATTTTGGCCCAAACAATGAGTTTTACCCTTTGAGGGATCAGTGTTATGAGTGGTCAGACAGAGAATATATTTACAAATTATGTCCATATGAGAGGGCTACACAAAGAAACAAAAATGGAGGATCAGAAACAAATCTTGGGTTAGAATACAACTGTTTCAATTCATCATATCTAACAACAAGCATAGACTTCCAATCTTTGGAAATTTTGATAATACTATAATAAGAGGGAAAATGTCTAATTTAATATTTGCTTTATTTAGTACTTGATCACTTACTAGGGATGTCAAATTTTTGTTTTTATTTTATGCAGTGACTTTGGATGTTGAAGGACTAAACCTATGAATTTAATAGAACTGAGTAACCACAGTTATAACTGTAATATTTTATTACCAAAGCTAACACTATTTTTGGTTGGCTCAGCATTTGTATTTATTCTCTTGATTTGTGGATCATATAAATACTGTTGGAATGCTGGAAATTAATGCTATGTTTGGATATTTTCAGTCGTTGGTCCAAGTGGTCAGAGAATGGAGACAAGTATTTGACAATGTTTTATGAAAATGGTCAAAATTGCTGGAACGGTCCCGACAGGTCTACCAAGGTAAGGCATTTGGAGGCCGTCAACGATCGCAACTAGGTTCTTGAATGTCTGATCTACTTTAGGTGCTTGTGGAATGCGGATTAACAAATGAATTGACATCGGCCAGCGAACCAAACAGATGCGAATATCAATTCACCTTCAGCACACCAGCTGCTTGCAACAAGGTTTCTGATCAAGTGCAAATGAATACTCCCCGACAAGAACTTTGAAAATCTTTTATTTAATTTTGATGCTAGTTACATGCACTTGTGTCGGATGGGCTAATCATGATCGTAAGAAATGTTAGCTTATTTAGTAATGCTTATTTATCAGGTGTCCTCTTGTCTTAATAAAGTCGGTTTTTTTATTATTTGTTGTTTGCTTTTTGGATAGCATCAAGTTTTTTTTAATTTGGATTCCAATAACAGGAACATTTTAACTATCTTTATAAATATGCTTAACTACCGCCTTAGGAACGTTTTCTAACACTATCAATATTATCCCAACTTTCGAGGTTAGGATATAATTTTCCATTTAAAAATCTCGAAGTTCAAGCAGAAGCCCACAGGAAAAACAAACGTCGGCCGAACATGTTCTAGTTACTTCAAAACAAAAGAAATCTTCCAGAGGTAACTTGTCTGTTAGCTCTGTTCTATGGCTTAAATGCCAGTTTGAAATCTTATAAAGTATAAAATAGTTCACTGCATCTTTAATCGGGAGATGAAAGCTGATATCCCATTTCATATATTTACTTAATTAATTTTAGGGGTCTAAATTAGAGTCTCTAATGACATCGAGGTCTAGCTCGACAATATGGCGTTATTTGTTATGTGGTCAACTCGCAGAAAACCGCGATGTGGATAAGTGAGGGACACTAAAACTCACTGCCGGCTTAGTTCACCTAACTTTTTGCTTGCCACATATCCAATATTCAGTTCCCTTTCTCTTAGCTACCCCCTTGCTGAACGAGTCAAACTTTTTCGAGCGCAAAGGTCTTGAGTTAAGAATCTTGAATAGATGCAACCAATAATATTTCAAAATGCAAGAGGAAGAATAAATAAAAATAAACTGAGGTTGCAGAGCCTAAAAATTGACTGAGAAATGAATGACTTATCATCGTTTAAATCGCTGATTGGCAGCATTTATTTTTAAAATTAAAACGCATTATTTAATCTGTTTAAACATCTCACAATTTTGTTTAAACTGTTTAACTCCCATTTTGTTAGATTGTTAGTAGCAACAAATCTCTATATTTAAATTTGTAAACTAAAAATTATTTAAAATTTATTACATATCGAAATCAATAAAAGTTTATTTATTACTTATGATACAAATCTTTGCGTTGGTACGTCTGTCGGCCATAAGCCATTATTGTTTTGTAAGCGCCGGTCAATTTTAGAAAAGTAGTTACTGAAACGATAAAAATGTTAGTATAAGTTATTTATTACATTTATTTAAGAAAAAATTAGAATTTGGGAGATCGTTTTCGCAAATCTAAAGATGGACGATAACTTATGAGTCTCGATGCAGCAAAGCCACTAACAAACTTCTTAACCATTATATGCATTCAAATATCTCAAGTTTCACATCTACGATTTAATTTGTTTATTTAAAGTTTGTATTTATTGAAAGCTTTGTGAAATTTAGCTTGCTTGTTAAGAAGTGTGTCGGCGATTTTGTTTATGCTGTGGCAAACTCTGATCTAACTTCCATCCTTAAACTATTGTTGGATTCATGCATGGGATTATATTTTTGGATTAATCATGACTTCTATAATTCGTTTTGTATGATTTTTTCGAGAAATTAATTTTTGTATATGTTATTTAGGGTTATTAAAGACATAAATGACAAGAAAAAGGATGATGAATCACATACTGATAGTGATAGGTTAGTTCTATTTTTATGAAATCAGTTTAACAGAATTTTTAACGTGTATGTTCTTAAAGCTCATCGGAGGCATCCAGATCAAACAGTTCTTCCAGCAGTAGTGCCTCAAGTGGGAGTAGTTCAGATTCTGAAAGTTCTTCATCTTCTTCCTCATCATCAGGAGATAGTTCAAGCAATGAATCAGGTGATGAGAGAGGAAAGGGAAAGAAGTCAAGGTAGGTTTTATTAACTAATGGCATAAAGTCATTACAAATCATAACTAATTATAATTATGTTGTTTTAAGTGTTATGCATTGCTTGACTTCTTGTAAATTTTTAACTTTGATGTGTTTGTAATTATTCTGAATATTGTTTAAATTAATTTGTTATCTACTTGTTAGGTCACCACAAGCATCCAAGCAAGATCAAACAGTGGCAAAGCCAAGAGGTTCGGGATCTCCTAGACCAGCAAGACAGGAAAGATCGAGAAGATCCCAGGGAAATAACAGATCCGTTCGAAGGGATCGATCTAGGTCGCCCGTCGGTAGGAAGTCGCCGATCAGAAGGGGTTCGAGGTCTCCCAGGGCGGGCAGAAGATCGAGGTCGCCTCAGCGCAAGAGAAGGGTCAGGAGCCCCACTCCCAAGCCTACCAAAGTCCACGTGGGGCACTTGACTAGAAATGTGAACAAAAATCACATCATGGAAATATTTTCAGTTTATGGACAAGTGAAGAATGTGGAATTGGTGTCTGATAGATACCATCCAGAATTCTCCAGAGGCTTCGCTTACGTGGAATTCGACAATGCCGAAGATGCCGAAAAAGCCATAAAGCATCTCGACGGAGGTTAGTAGTTTATAACTTTTAAGGAGTATCATTAGTGGATAAGAGTTTTTTTTAACACGTTTGAAACGTATTAAATTAGTCATTACATAACTTTATTACTTCATTTTAGCACAAATTGATGGTCAAGAAGTAACTGCTGCTGCCATATTGGTCCCTAAACCAAGACCCCTAAGGAGACCCTCTCCTCCGAGGAGACCTGCACCGAGATGGAGGCCGTCACCTCCGCGTTTCAGAAGAAGGTAATTTTTATCAGCACTTTTCAATTGTTAATCGATGCCGGACGTATTTTATTTAATCGCTAATTTTACCGATCGTTTCTCAGTCCGCCGAGGAGAAGGTCGCCACCGCCGAGAAGATCCAGATCGAGGACCCCCAAAAGGAGGAGGTACTCCAGGTCCAGTTCTTCGTCCTCAAAATGATGGATGTGATGGTTTTTATGCAGGACAGGAAACATAGATTTAAATGGATTATAATAAATGATTGAGCATGTTCAATATGCTGGAGAAGTGGAATTCATGGTTGAAATAAACAGATTGTTTAAGACAGTGAGATATGTGTGTGGCAGTGACTCTGCTGAGAGTGCTTGATATTTCAGTAGTTTTGGCAAATGTGATTATGGATGTTGGATTCTTTTGTGTTTGGAGAGTGTGAAGTCTTTTCTGGGAAATAAACCCTTGCGTGTTTTCCTGAGTGGACGTGGTAGTCGTCGAGGGAGACGTCAGAGGAGGGTGCAGTTGCTTTTGGCGACAGTTCTGAATTTCATGTCGCAAAAGCTAGGGTTTTTGGCTTCAAACAAACTACGGTCACGGCTAAGGTACAACTCAAATAAGAAATTTAGCTGATTTAGCTTTGAATATGCTGAGGATTGGAGTAATGAACGATTAACCTTTGAGATGAAAATAAAAGGAGATGTTTAAAAAATAGACTGCATTTTCCCATAGAGAACCTTGAAAAAAAATGTGCCCATAATATATTAAACACTTAATAACATCGAAACACAGAATAAAGATGCTTGGTCAAAATTTGTAGAATTTATTTGCTAGAAGCTAATCGAGCCAAGAGGCTGTTTTCCTTTATTTGTTTCTTAAATTCATAAATTAAGTTTCTTAAATCATCATTTGTGCATTTGGATGTGTTATTTTCTGATCCATGGATAATAAGGTAATTTGCATTCATCTGGCCAAACAAAATTTTCCGTGTAATTAGTTAGAATTGGTAAAACCACTCTCATGGCCATGCGTCTTCCGTCGAACGTATAGCTCGGAGTGGGGTTTACATTAAATTTAAGTAATGGCAGTTTTTCATGCACAATATAATTATCAGTGTATTCCGACGTTCCAGGGAAGCACATGTTGATTCCAAATTGTTCCTGGACAGATTTGTTTGGACAGCATTTGGCTGAACATTGATGGGGACAGCATCTAACTCCTGTTAAATTTAACCTCACTCTAAAGGTTACATAAAGAGATTATGTTGAAATTACCGACTAAATAAAATTAGTGACTGATTTACGATATAAGTAATATGTAAAGAAAATCCATCATTCCTTTAAAATTCAAAGGTTTAACAGACTTAAATATTTTTTTGACTCAAATTTTTGGACCTAATTTAATCCCCGCTTTGTGTTTGCTGGGTTGGGTCTTCAGTCATAGCATTCTATCATTTATAAGTTTAAGAATTGGATATCTTTTTCTCGCAAAGGAGTGCATAAATGCAGTGCCCAGATAAGTGACGGGCTATAAGACAACTCACAGGCACACATTTTATCGGTTTGCCATGGAATTCCGAAGTCAGGAACTACCAGGGTAAGGTTAGGGTGAGGTTATTGGGTTAATTACTAAAAATCTCTGCCTGTGGGCTGTCCTGCAAACATTCATAACTATGACAAGAGAAAAGCATTACTTTCGCTTAGATTTTCACAATCGCACTGATTTTTCTCTTCCTCTTCAACTTTGGGCGGACATCTTATAGGATCCCTGATACCCCAGTTCATACTGTTTCTATAACCAGTAAACCGGTCTGTGACTCCGATGTTAGCACAATATTCATCCAGTCTGTGTATCGTATCGTGAACATAGTCTTTCATATCCTGCAATAAGACAAATCTAGAACATTAAATGTTTTTACCAGCTTTCTTGCACCGACTTTTACCTTCTGAATACAGTGGAGGTCTTCCATGGTATCGTGATGAGCTTGGCGGACATCCAGGTCTAGCGCACCAGTGATATCACAAATGTTCATTCTTTTGCGGATATTACCAATCCTACATCTTGCACCTGATACCACGCCATAAGAACCTGAATACGTATTTGCTTCAACTAACGTGTCAATTGTGATTATTTACCAACATTTTTGTCGTAACGTGCCTAATTTTCTTCCTCTAAATCATTCACCAACAACTCCTTATTTTTTAAAATGTAGTGACACTATCAGTAAGTAATCAAACTTCTACAATAACGCAAATAAGGCAGAGGCGTAGCGATGAGGTGACCGGGCGTTGGTGCTGAGGGGCGCCAAAGCAGACTTGCAGCAAGTAATTTGTTTTGAAGCACCAACTGGATTCATTAAGGATGCAGTGCCAACGAAATTCACTACGAGTGCCAGGTTGGCAAGCCTGTCTAAAATTGCCGACCACTGACTTAGATCACTAACCCTGTTCGTGCTCAAGTTTATCGTCAGTAGTGAATGTCTTCATTTTTCTGTCTCCAGTTAAAAGTGTGCTTCCAAGTTTGAGATGGTTTGCTCCGTTATCAACATGGTTGATTTCTCTGCATATTTCGGGAGTGATATAGTACTTGCGACACGAGACCAAATCCTTCAGTTCTTGTTTGAGGCAACAAATTTCCGTCTCGTTGCAGCACATTGCCCTCTTCAATTCACAGGATATCGGCACAGAACACGCCATGGCAATTTACATATGCCGCCTTAATCGAATGGATGTCATAGAAACTACGTAAACAACAGTCTGTATGACTAAACTTTCCATTGATTCAACGTGCCTTAAAGTTAAATTTAAAAAATACAATTTCGAATCGCTTTTTATTGCAATGTTGATTAATCAGATATTAAAGAACAAACGTTTTATTTTTAATTTGAACACTTTTTTCAAGAGAACGAAAAGAGAAGAGTTTAACTTGCAAATGGTTCCGAATGTATAATAAAGCAGTAAAGCCATTGCTAATTTCATTGGACAAGCTTTCTTACAACTATATTATGGGTTGAACTCACAATTCAACCCGCTTTTCTTTTTTTTAACAGTCGCTTTAACATTTTGGATGTTCTTCAAGGATCGCAAAGTTCCAAGACTCGTTGGAAAGAATGGCGAATGCCTGGTTGTGAACAATATTCCGTTGAAGGAGAGGATTTTGGGCTACATTGGAGATAGCTTCACGGGATATGTGGACATGAGTTGGAGATTTCATTTTTTAATTTTTTTCGGAGCCTTCTTTTTTGCTTGGAATATCATAGGACTGATTTGGTTTCTGACGGTGCCGGGATCTGACGCTTCCACAACAGAAAGTTCCTGCATAAAAGAAGCCAGCAATGCCATACAAGCCATTTTGTATTCTTATGAATCTCAATCTACCGTTGGTTATGGTTATCGATACATGATTTCCGAGTGTAATGCAGGAGGCTACATTTTACATTTATTGCAAATTTTTACTGGCGTTTTGCTCCCTGCGTTACTGGGGGGAATTATGTTCCTCAAATCGAGGAGACCGATAAAGAGATATGAAACTATAATGTTTAGCAAAATAGCTACTATATTTGACGACAGCTTCATCGAGAAAGTGAGCAATTCTGCCAATCCGAAGAAGACCAACGATCAGAAGTACCTACGCAAAACCAGGCGACTTCTCCAATTTCGAGTGGGAAACCTTAGACACTCGCATCTTGTTTCTTCGTCAATCAGAACTATCTTGGTGAAAGATCGTCAAACCAACGAAGGTGAAGTTATTCCTTTCTGCATGCATCAACTTCCGATTTGCACACATACGATTGGAACGGAGGATGCAAGCGAGAATCCAGGTCTTGCATTTTTGACGTGGCCAGTCCTCGTAACACATGAAATCACGGACGACAGCCCCCTGTCGGATGCAGCTAATTTGGGCCTCAATTACGAAATAGTCGTCCTTCTTGAAGGCATCATCGAGCCAACTGGGAAACCAACGCAGTTCAGAACTTCTTATAAGCCAGACGAAATTCGCTGGCAGCACAAATTTGCGCCGATCGTCATGGAATTCAACTCGAGCAGAGGCGAAAGAGACACCAAGGACATAATTAGAGTAGACTATTCCAGTTTCGACGTGACGATTCCCACCCACAGGACCTTCAGCAGAGATGAAATCATAACTAAATCCGAATTACCAGCAAAGTACTCTTACCGCTATTGATGCATAAGTCTCGACGAAAACATTGCTGTAAAAAGCTTTTTGCTCTATATGATAAAGTACTAACGTATGTTAACTCTAACCTAAAACTTGGACACCTTTAAAAAAGACTGCTTCCAAAATAAATTTACTTTATGGCATATGAGATTGCATATAAAACATATATTACGGCTTATTTGAATTTCCGGGAAAATTCAAATCCTGTGAATCATAAATATTTCAGAAGCAAATGCTTCTTCACTCAGACAATTTCTCTTTACCCTATACTCCAAATCTCACAAACAAAAAGAGTATTTGATTGAGCTTTACTGAAACACTGTAATTAGCAACTATCCCATTATTAAAGCTGAGTCAGATCAAGCTAACCCCAGATTTTAGTTATCATCATGGGTCATTCTCAAGTTCAAGAAATCTTTCTAGATTCCTTTAGCATTTGGTTTAGATTGACAATCAGCCAAAAACCATAAATTAAATTAATGCAGATAGAATTACAAAGGCTAATTTAAAAAATCATGATCCACAAAAACAATCACAATGGAAAACATTAATATTGAAATTGATGAAAAATATAAAATTATAAAAAATAAATAAGCTCAACTTATGCCTGCGCTCCTTAACAGAAATTATTGCTCCAAGTTGCAACATGTACAGGTGTGAGCCAAATGCAATTCATAAGGGTTCTTTGCCTGTCTCAAACTCTTAAAAGAACAACACATGATAAGCAAACCTGCAACACCAAGCCTTGCAAATCTATTGAAATTCTAGAACAAGCTGAAGGCAAAAATACCCCACACATTATTACACTACAAGTGAACAAATGACGATAAATGTAAAAATATCTGCTCCGATTAACTTCAAGATCATTTCCAAAGCTTCAACATTCTCCAAATCTTGACAGTTTGTCATCACATCAATTCTTTTCAATGTTTAAATATAGTCATACACAAAATCTACAGAAGTTTACCTATAATTCACAGATGGGCCCAGAATCGATAAAGTAAATGTACCTATAAGCCCCAAATCGTGACAACTTTCTTGGAGCAAAACACCTAACAGGGACAGGAGGATGTCTGATTGCCATGCAGAGTGATTGGCTGTTGCCTCGGTGTCAGTTCGACTGAAGAGTTATTAGATAAGAAACACAACAAAAAGAAAATCATTTTCTATCCACCTTACATAGACTTAAACAAAACAAAATGTAAAATCCTTAGAGCTAATCTCTAAAGACCCCCAGAATGCAACTTTATTAATAGTAATATCAGTCTGGATGTAACCACAAATCAGAATCATAAACTCATTTATTTTCCTGCAAATAAGTTAAAAAAATAAACCATCAACTGAAACAAACAAACAAAATCACCAATCTCCTGCCAATACCAGGACTTAATATTTCTGTAACCTCTTATAAAATGAATAGAAACAAATGGTCTTCTGTAATGAATTAATGTCAAGACACAGGATTTTTTCTCCAATTTTGAAAAGTAAAGAAACCTTATGGAGGCTGATCTCAAACAAAAGCAGAAAATGGTGACATCACAGATTGTAGCTATTTTGATTTATGTTTGAGTTAATATAAAGAATCTTAAAAAATGGAACTGGAAAGAAAGGAACAGCTGGTCATTAGCTAATTATATACAAACGACGTTCGACGGCCTCGAGGACAGTCATGGGTGAACATAGAATGTTTCAGGCAAATCTTAGATTTTATGAAAATCTTCAAGCACAAGCAGGCATAAAGTGAGATACGACACACGCCAGATGCGAAGACAACTTTTGAATCCTCAACAATAACAAGAACTTTTCTGCTGCTCCGGTTCGGCCGTCGTGTCCTTCAAAACGACCTCCGACACTGAATCGACGGGTTAAGGAAAATGCTTTCATCCGTCCCCGACAACGAAGTTCAAATAAAAATGTTCTTAACATCAAAAGTTAATGCAAGCGAAAACTTAACACTATCTGGGATTCTCCCTCAAAAAAAGGACAATAACTTATGATGCTGGCTTTCAATTACTTGATTGTCATGTGCCTTTGACCAGAAAACTCAGTTGAAAGTACATTCAAAAGCATGTCAGGTGATTATGGTTAAATGAACTTATTTTAATACCATGAAAATATGATTTTAACAACTGCATATTTAATAATTCAAGTCATAAAATAAAATATTAGATATAAGTATAAGAAAAATGGAGGCAAAAAGTGGTCTTATGAGGGTGATATAGAAATACAAATTACTTCATTGAGTTCAAATTTATATCCCGACAGGTGATTAAGTAATTAACAAATTTCTCAAACATTGCCATCTCATCGATGATCTTTGTTTACTTTATGAAATAATTATCAATCCACTGCATGGTTGAAGTTTGGAATTCTCTTCCCAACATTATAATTATAATTATAATTACGTGCTCAACCTAAGGTTGATTTATTTGTCTCGTTAATGATTTATCATCTTTCCTACCATACGAACGACATATCTACATAACCTTCTCACCTTTCGTACGTAAATTAAGAGATATTTGTCCTATGCTCAGTTTGAATAGAAAATTATTAAAAATAAAATACCCTGCTATATAAGCTAAATGTTAACCCAAATTTTGTGTTAAAAGTATAAAAAAAAAGATACTGTCTTTCTGCTTTGGTTCTGATTGGTCCATTCCAGGAAGGGACGAAGCCACCCTGCGGAACAGCTGGAAGCGCGACGTTTATTTTTGAAAATACGACTGCCACTAAAACTCAATAAAGCCATTTGAATATGCAAGTAAGAATTTATGCTAATTTATGCTGTGCTTGCTTCTATTTATTAATAACCAAAAACTATCAAATATCATGTATTATTACTTATCAATTTCCATAAGATCTTCAAATCAAAGATATATATTCCAGCAGTAGTGAACTAACACACGTTATACGTGGAATATTAGGATTAACAGATTAAGTCTCATGAGGATTTAAACAGATCATAAATAGATCATAAATTCAAAATTTAATCACAATAATTCACCAATTCATAAATCCATAATTCAAATAAACTGTGAACATTCCCAACCTGTTTGACATTGTATCCTGCCTTTGCACTTGTTTCAATAAACATAACATTCAATTCTTTGGCTTTCTTTTCACCTTCTTCAGTGGTTACTTGTCTAAAATTACAATCCATTAAACTGATCCATACATGCATTGGTCATGCATTCTCAACATTCCATCCAAATTTATTTTTTTATATCAAATAATCAAAGTTTCTTAAATTAATAATTCACACTTCAAAAGCAATTTGATCCAAAATGGGCAAAATGGGAATACATCATCAAGATAAATAAGCACCAAAAGTAACTTCCATAGTATAGAAATAACAAATAAAGTTCATTAAGTAAAATTCTAATAATGCATCAAGGTGAAACAAACAGATCACTAAAGCATAAAGTATATTACCTCTTATCAGAGAGATCTGTTTTATTTCCAACGAGCATAATGAGCACATCACTGCCCCTCTCTGTACGAACATCATCTATCCACTTAGAAGTCTGATAGAAAGAGTTTGCATCTGTTTGCATTGAAAATTATTTTATCACTAGATTAGATCATTTAGAACTCTTCACCTTTGTCTTATGTTGCTCTTTCACATTTTAATGTTTTTGGTGTGGCATACTTAATGTGTCATCACATATTATATTGAATTCAAAAAGTCCTCTACAGGAGCAAGCTTTATAAAAACAAATATGGTTAGCTAACTAAACTAACTTGAGATATCATAGACAACAACAGCAACTGAGGAATCCCTGATATATGATGGAATGAGACTTCGAAACCTTTCTTGTCCTGCCGTATCCCATAGCTGTAATCTAATCTAAGTCAATTAAAAGAATTAGCATAAAAAACATGTTAAGTGAATGGCAAAAATAACAAAAAGAAACCGTTCTGTCTTCTAAATACATTGTTTTTGACAGAAAATCTATTCCAATTGTTGCCTGCAATTCATTGAAATTAAATCAATTTTGCCAATTTAAAAGATATATTCAATTTGTGAAATGAACCTGATACGTGTTATCAAAACTGTCGTACATGAACCTTGTTATAATTGAAGTTTTTCCAACTGCAGAAAATGTAAAAAAGCGCAATAAATTTTTTTGTAGATATTCGCCAAATTAAAATATGCCCATAATAATCTCCAATCCAACTTACTCTTCACCACAAATTAGATATTTTTAAAATCTATCACACCAATTCCGACGTGTTACCAAGCAAGTTTAATTAATTATTACGAAATTCAGACGGTATGAACATGATTCCATTGGAGTCTCACCGCTTTGTTCACCAAGAAAAACAAGTTTGAACTTTCGCAAAGGATTTCCCAACTCATTCATTGTGATATTTCTCCTCTTTAGCAAGAAAACTCCTGAACAAGATTAAAGAATAACCAAACTAGTCCGTGACGTGGAGTTATTTATGATCTGCCAAAGACGCCAAATACCTGCAAGACATCATTGGGTGGTTTTAACATAACATTAATTTGTAATGGTTAGGATGACCGAAGTCTGTAGGATAACTACTCTCTTACTATTATTTTTCGGAACCTTTAAATCTTTAAAGGGAACGAACACTTAGTTCCACAGAGCTTATGCTGAAGTTATTAAAATAATTATTTTTATTAGATGTAAAAAATAACTTAAATGCAAACTAAGAAAGGAAACAATATTTTAATAAATCTCAAGTATGTAAAGCAACGGTATATTTCATTCCGTCATGCCATATACAAGTTTTATTTACAAATTGATCTATATTAAATTATCTAGATTTAAAAATTGACAATTGCATACATTGGGTTGATTGCTTTTGGATTATTTGGTTAATGCTGATTCAAGGTTTCAAAAGCATACGTCAAAACAAACATGGCAACCCCCGGATCGCTGTTGGAACGTCAAATAGGTTGTCACAGATTATTTTTATTTACATTAATTGATTAATTATGATTGGTTGTATATATTAACTAAATTTCTGCAGCCTCGCTTAAGCGTATGCTTAATTTCAATGTCCCAGTGACAAAATCAGCACTAACAGAGCCCCAATGGAAGGTTAGTAAAGATTGTACTGTGCAAACTTGGTTGCTTTACAAATTAGTTAATATATTTAGATTTTGGTATACGACCGCTATGGACAGAGCGTGATATCGCCTCTATTAACTGTCAAGGAGTTACGCGATCTTGGAGTCACTTTACATTTGTGAGCTTAGTTTTCAATAGGTGTAAGATGATTAAAAAAATAACTTCCGGATATTTTTAGACTTATAGACAGTGACAGAGAAGCTATACAAGATGTACCTTCCATATATTTCGTTATGCCAACAGATGAAAACATTAAAAAAATTTGCAAGGTTTCAATCAAATATGATTTTTTATGATATATGATGCTTACGGCATAAATTCACATAAACTAGAATTTCATTTTGTAATTCTAATGACTCTTTTTCACAGGATTTCCAAAGTCAACTATATGAGTCATATTATTTAAATTTCATATCTGCCATCTCAAGACAAAAACTTGAAGACATAGCTCTTGGAGCTATTCAGTCAAATGCTGTTACTCAAGTGTCCAAGGTTGGCACGATTCTCTTTAAGTTATTTTCTGGGTTGATGATAAGATTTATGGTATTTTTTTATATGATTCCATACAAAATCTTTCATAGATTCATTAAAGTTGAATGATCATTTGACAGGTTTTTGATCAATACATGAACTTTGTGACACTTGAAGAAGATCTTTTCACTCTTGGTTCACCAACATCAGATTATCTTTCTTTTTATTGTCAGTTGATATTTGTTATTTATTTATTTATTTATTTGTTAGTTGTTGTTTTTTTTTTTTTATAAATTTTCCGTCTCATTCAATTCTTGATAGCTATCAACAGAGGAGACGTGAAGGATACAGACATTAAGTCCATGATGGACAGCATCGTAGATGGATTGTTTTCTGTGTGTGTCACTCTAGGTTATATTTTTATTGCTTTTATTTTGTTTGGCTTTTTCAAAATTTTTATTCAAATTTATTCAAAGTTGATTATTGTAGAAAATCAGATTTTCTAGGATGCCCCTTTATGGGAATTTGTTTCCAAGAGACATTCCTTTATAACTGCATTTGCAATGAATCATTTGTACAATATCATTGATAAGCTGGGTTTTTTTGGTATTTATTTATCTATTTGTATCATTTCATTTTGTCATGTAATTTAATCAGATTGTGTAATTTTCAGATAATCTTATTTATCACGAGATTGGTGGTCAAAATTTAAAATAAATATATATACATATATTAAATAACTCTAAAAAAGATTTTCTCCCCTTTATTGTTATCACTCTATCATAAATATTGTGTGCTCCTGATTCGAATCACAATTTGGAGCTATGGCTTGGTGTAAGCAAGATATGCATTCGTATTTTCATATTTTCGTACCCAGGTTCCGTGCCAATTATCAGATGTCTTCACGGAACTTCTGCCGAGATGGTTGCCGAAAAGTTGGACAAAAAACTTCGAGAGAACTTGAGGGAAAATCGAAACAGTTTGTTTACAGGAGAGGGGGCACAAGTAGGATCTTTCAGGTGAATGTTTGGAAATTAACTTGAAATTCATTAATTATTATTGAAATTAATTTATAGTTTATAAAATATCAATTTTTGCATTTTTTTAAACCACGGCTACACAAGGTCAGCAGTTAGGTTGCTGACTTGATGCACTGCAACTTTTGTTAATCTCATGACAAAATCCAGCCTCACTTTAATTTAAAGAAGGTCTTGTCTTTCTAATTGTTAAACATCTTTGGCTTTCAAAGTGCTGAAGATTTCTAAAAACATTTTCATTTCTTTATTGGGTCTTTTTTTTTTTTTGGTCACGAGTTTTATTTTATTATACTAATTCCTTCATTTAACACAAAAAAACTGAAAAGAGCATCAAAAAAAATAAAACTCAAAGGGCCAGCCTTAAGGAAGCACATGCTTCCGCTAGTAGACTGACCCATGAAACACAATAAGCAGAAAAGTTAACACAAAAAATTAGGAATGATGGTATATAATTAAATGGCTCCATTAATCAGAAGGTGCATGTTTTTAAACAATAAATATAGTACAATAACATGTAGTTAAATTAATCCGATAGAGTTAATAATAAAATGTTTTAATGCTTTCTTATAAGCATAAAGATTAGAAATGTTGGTAATATTAAGCGGGACAGCAGAGTAAATTTTTGGTCCCATACAGACAATAGAACGAGAGTCTTAGTCTTGTTCAGAGTATCCCTTTTGCAAAGTGATCTCTCAGGTCTTATTATATAGTTTTAGTGATGCCCAATCAGGATTGTAGATAGAAACCAGAAGTCCTCAATCAAGCATAAAATCCAGACCTTTCAAATATCATCTTTCATAATTTTTTAAACTAAGAACTATTGTTCTTTATAAGCCTTTCATTATAAGCATGTAATATAAAACCTTAATCTAATTTTCTTTGAAAATAAATTGTTTTTGGATGTTGACAACATGTTGTTTAATTGTAATGGTATTTTGTCTTAATTATTTTTTATTATTTTTTATTATTTGAAACTCATCTGAGATCAAGAAATTTTGAGACTAATAAAATAAGGGTCACCATTTTACACATCATTTAAAATCAAATAACTATATTTAAGTACGTTTATATTTAAATAGCATTTTGTAACTAGCTTTCAGAGGCCCATGCTGGTGATACTTGATAGAAACTTTGATGTTGCAACCCCTCTTCACCACACTTGGACGTATCAAGCACTTGCACATGATGTCCTTGTTAGTTGTACTTTGTTTCATTCACATTGCTGTTTCATTCAACATTCCATGTTGCTGTTGTTGTTGATGAATTGCTTTTGAATTACAGATTGTGCTGTGCTTGGTTCTTATTGTACAAGCATTTTTAAATGCATCAAATTACATTAATTTCTTTTAAGCTTGAAATTTGTTTTATAAAAATGAATTTTAATTCATTATAAGCATTTAAGTGTAACTTAAGAAAATGAAACCAATATTTAATTATTTCCAGGACTATTCATCGAATAGGGTTGAAATCTTTGAAAGCATCGACACAAAAAATACTCCAAGCAAAACATCAGTTCATAAAAAGAAGAGAGAATATGACTTGAGCATTTCAGACAAGTTTTGGCAAACTCACAAGGGCAGGTTGGTTCCATGTCTTTTATAATATTTTATAATATGTGGTTTTACTCCAAAGTTTTTCATCGTTTTATCTTTTGTAATGACATACTATGTTTTCAAAAGCCCATTTCCAAGAGTTGCTGAGGCAGTTCAAGAAGAATTGGAATCTTACAAATCCCAAGAAGATGAAGTCAGAAGACTTAAATCTGCTATGGTATTTTAAACTATTTTGGATTTTTATTCATGAAATTGTGATTGGTTTTTGTGATCAGAACAAGACTTATTAATGCTTGTAATGTTTTGCATGAAGGGTTTGGAAGGTGAGGATGATGCAACCATAAGCATGCTCTCTGACAGTACTGCCAAACTTACATCTGCTGTTAGGTAAAGTCTTAAATGTGTTTTGACTTTACATGTTTGTTAATTTATTTTATATTTTGAAATTCTAAAACTTGCATTGAATTCTTGCAGCTCGTTGCCCGAGTTGCTTGAAAAGAAGAGGTTGATTGACATGCACATGAATATTGCCACAGCCATCCTATCTCACATAAAGGTTGGATGTATGTTATTTCTGTAGAAAACTTAAAGACGTAAATGATGATGGTGATGATGATGATGATGATGATTTATTACTGAGTTCATTTAGCTCTTCATTTTAGAAGCATTTATACATTGCATATAAAATATGGTTATAAACTTTAAATCTTTGAATTGATGGAGATTTAAAGATTTGCATTTTGTTCAGTAATTGTACAAACATGCTTTCCACAAGAGCATCTGGTCTTTAGACCAGTGCAAGCCACATTCACAAGTCTTAAGGTGTTCCTGGGCTGACAAATTAGACTTTTGAAATAGCACAAATACTTAACTAGTTATAAGTGTTGGTTGGTGTGGTTGGAGAGTGTGCCATAATCTGGAACAAGTGAGCAGAAATTTAGGAACAAAACATTGTCTAAATGTTTGCCTGCAACTGTTCAATGTTTAAATTATTAACAAATTTGTTTATAACAATCGAGTAACAAAAATTATTTCCAATTAGATCTGAATCATGTGGTCAAAGGACTTAAATGATTATTACTAATATGTAAAATACTAATATATAAAACATTAATATGTTTTTTTGATATTTGACAGTCCAGAAAATTGGATATTTATTTTGAAACTGAAGAGAGATTTATGGAAAAAGCTACACAGGTTTGTTGTTAATCTTTTAGAATGACTAACATCTATATTGTTGTTGTTGTTGATGCATTACATGTTTGTAATGTTTACAGGACAGAACGCTCCTTGAAATCATTACCGATCCAGAAGGTTTGCTTAACGTTTATATTAGTTTTAATTTTAGAGTTCATACGATCTGTTAAATATGTTAAATTGTTGGTTTTAATATTATCCGTTAATATGTTATTTTATTGGTTTTAATAGCTGGAACACCTGAAGACAAAGTGCGACTCTTTATTATAAGTCTCATTTGTGGACCTAACATGGCCGAGGTGAATTGGTCGTTGTTGTTCTTAAGTTGCATTTAATTTAAAAACTGATATCAATTATAAAAGGAGTTGTTGTAGCTGAATTGATCTTATCAAGTTCAATATATTTTTTTGCAATAATAATAATAATAATTTCTATTCAAGGCTGAATTCAAAGAAATTTGCAATGCATTGGAAAATGTAGGTTGTCAACTACATGCAATCCAATTTATAAAAAGATGGAAGTAAGTTTTCAAGTGCAAACAAATATGTTCAATAATTAAGTAATTAAGTTTAAACTTATTCAACTTATTAAAACTTATTTCAATCATAAATTGGAGTTTGAGAAGCTATAAGTAACAGACTTAACTTTTAATAATGATAAACATTCAAAGAATTGAGACTAGGATTTGTTTTCAATAATTTATTATAAATCAGTTTATTTATTTATTTAATATAACTAATTAATTTTATCAAAAGGTCATTGTATTCAAAGTTGCAAAGCATTAGTTGTTACGGAGGAGGAGGAACAAAAACAGAGAGGTATTTTATTTAATGATTGTTGTGATCAGTTAAATGTTATTTATTTATTTATTTATTTATTTATTTATTTATTTATTTATTTATTTATTTATTTATTTATTTATTTATTTATTTATTTATTTATCTCTTTTAGCATGTTTGCTAAACTCATGAGCCAAGCGTCTCAATTTGCAATGGAAGGAGTAAAAAATTTGGTTGTCAAGAAACATGTTGGTATTTGTTTTATTCTTATAAATTAAACTCGATTTTTTTGGTAGATAGGTACTAATTTATTTAAAGTCATTTGCATATTAGATTTATATACAAAAAGTCCTCAGTTTGAGTTGGGAATCATGCTCTTTGCTTCCTGAAAAGTCACATACAATTGGATATTTTCTTAAAAATCTCTTGAAATATAGTTAATGGTTGAGTGAATCTCTTGAGTCAATTTTTCTTAAAGTTTAAAGTTTCCTTAGTAGCTAGGAGACCCTTCATCAGAATCTATGAAAATTAGTCTTTTTGTTTGTAAAGCTTTTTGCTAAATCTTGGTTTGGTGCTTTAGAAACTTCCGATAACAAAGATCGTCGACGGACTCATGGATTGTAAATCGGAAGTTGAGGATTATGCTTACTTCGATCCAAAACTCATGAGACCTACAGACAAGTGAGTTATTTTTTGACATCTCGTTACCCGAATACATTAATATTTTATTTGCAAACTCCAGTTCCACGACCCGAATTAAGTCTCCATTCCACGAAGTGAATAGTTTTTTCTTTACACGTTTTATTTTATTATCGGGATATACCTACCTACCATACCTACCTTTATTCAAATTTTAGGCAATAGTTTTTGTAATTGGTGGTGGAAGCTACATAGAATATCAAAATCTGGTGGAATATGCAAAGGTTGGTGTTGTTATATATAGTTTAATTGTTTCATAACACATGAATTTAACTGTTCCATAATGTTGAGCATAATTGAGATGTAAACATGGCTTGTTTTATTACATAAATATGTTTAGTGCAATTTGTATAATCAACATAAAATGATAGGACGAGACCAATTTATTCCAGGGTAAGACGGGAGTGGGTTCGACGGCTCGACGTATAACTTACGGATGCACGCAACTGCTCAATGCCAATCAGTTCTTGACACAGGTATATACATTATCTTTGAAGAATGTGTTGGTTTATGGTTTCTCATAATTGTTATATTTAATAGCTTGAAAGGTTGGGCAAAGAAATGTAATGAATTGGGAAAACCAGGACCAAATTTTTCCATCTGAAATGGGCAAAGTAAAAAAATGTGGAGCCATTGTGTGTCTGGATTTCAGTATAACTGATACTTTACTTCTTGATCATTCACCTTGTGTAATTAGTGATTTATTTGGGCTAATCTATTATTATTATTTGTATTATTATATTATAATATTGTTATATATAATATTATATTTTATTATTATATCTCAAATATTATAAATTTATGGATTGATTAAAATATCTAAATTGCAAAATTAGTATTAATTAATGCTATTAAGATGGAGGAGGATCAATTGTAATCAAGTGAATTTGTCTTTTATTTAATTTTTGAGATCCTCTGAATTAAAATTCATTTGCAAAAACATATTTGGTTTGAGCTGCAAAATATTTATAACTGATTTAGTGATTTTGATAAACAAATTGAAGTCCATTTGAAGTTAAAATTCAACTGGGTATTAACCTGGTTGGAGCGGCCAACCCACCCGGCAAGCACAAGGAGTTTGAAAAAAATGATTTCTTATTGGTGTGATTGTATCATGGTGGGAGTCTCATAATTATCTTGTAACTTATTGTAACTCTTACAACCGTTCTTGTAAATACGAGTGAGAATTAATAAATTAGTAGTTGCTGCTTAGTCTAGCTAAATGAGGACTTCAGGATGCTTTGGCTGCGGAGGAATTTGTTGCCGCAAATTTGTATTTATAATAATGTGGATTAAATTCATGTCGCTAATTAATAGCTTTGAATCTCGAGCCAAATTAAAATCGAGTAGGGTGCTCTCGGTAAAGTATGCCGCAAACACGTACGATACGGCAATATCAAACTCGGTAGGTGGGCTGTCTGACGCTGGCGGCACCCAAAACTAGTCAGTCGTACCTAACTAATAATAAGATGGTTGTAATTGAAAGTGCTTGGCAAACTGAAAGGACCTACCAAAAAAATTGCTAAAGTCCAAAAAAAAGATTGAAAAATGTTGCAGTGGGAAGGAGGCAGTTATACTTAATCCAGAGTACAGTATTTGGTTATATGCAAAACTGGTTACATTTCATATTGCTGAAGCTCTAAATCTGGTTATCCTGGTGGAGATTCCTTCAAAGTAGTCTGACATATACTTTGCTTAAGACAAATGTTTATTGCATTAAGAATTAAGTTCTGAAGTGATAACAAAGAAATTTAAAATGATTTCTAAAATTATTTACCATCTAAGTAATTTCCTTAACATGATCAAAAACAAGTCAACAAGCACTGACAACAGGAGAAAAGATTGTTCATATAAATTACACAACTATTCTCAAAAGCAATTTGATATATTTTATCTGATTATGTACAAGTTTCAGCATCATCAAAGCTTCGACGAACGTGTTTAACAACAAAAGTTAATGATAAAACGCTAACGAATATGCCACAGCCAAATAAACAACTTATTACAAGGCCAATACTCATCACCAAAAATATGAGATTATATGAAAATAAACACAGCTCTAAATCTGGTTTGTTTTTAAATTTTCAGAAAACAAAAAAAAAACTATAAATCTTTTGAAATGGTGGAATCACTCCACTCAAATAATTAAATTAACTTAATAATTAATATAAAATTATTGAGCACAGAATAGAATTAATGGCTAAAGATCCATATTTTCGACAAAAATAATTTAAGTTCAAGTTGCAGGTAGAGCTTCCTGATAACTGGGTCTGCCAAGTAATAAATTCACCCCCTTCATAATTCCTTCCAAAATTCACATCAGAGTCCCAACTGACATTAACATTGTGAATGTGGAATGGTTATTTGGTTTTGGAACAGAATTCAAGATGATTAATAGACAAAAGGAAATCTGTCAAGTTCCATAACTTTAGCAGTGATAATTTATCATATTGTATTACATCCAAAAAGATCTTGTAAGAAAATATATCCCAGAAAAGCTTTGCAGAACTTAACTAGATAAGTTCCATAATAAAATAAACAAAAGGGATAGGATAAAATAACATTTTAATGGCATCCCCTGACTCAAACAGACCAAATGATGACATTCAATGACATTCAGATGATGTAGCACAACTACATTAGATCTACAAGGCATATATATGAGACACAAGTGTATTTGGAACAATGTAGAGATTATGATGTTTTTAAATACTTCCACATGTGTATTAAAATTACTCTTCATTAATATATTTACAAATTTTCATTTAAATAGGAATAACAATGGAATAATGGACATTAAAGTCATACAATCACAAAACTGGGGGTCCACTTGATATAGTGATAAGGATTAAAACCTCAATACTGATAATTTGATAATTAACTAAAGGAGGACATCATGTCAGATAATCTGAGTGGAATAGTAAACTCAACTCCTCCACAGCAGCGGAGAGCCATCGAGTTGCTGAGACTTTCTCGGAAGAAGATCGAGAAATTGCCTGTGCGTCACGTCGCTCTTCGACAAGACTCCCGGATATGGAAATAGTAGTTGTTGACTGAGTGCCTGCGCGGCCGCGGCGCCGGAAGAGAGACCGAGAGGGAAGTTCTGCAACGACCAGAACGACGGGGGCAACGAAAAAAGAGGCGACATCGAAGCCAAATCAGAAGTTAGTCTATGTAGAGAATCACCATGGAGTAAGCTTTTGTGGTGGTTGGGAGTCAAGGAAGGGTTCAAAAAACTTGAAACAGAAAGAGAATGCTGATTAGTAAGCATGGTACTAGGGGGAGATATGCTTCCCATTGAAGATGAAGATTGTAAACCTTTTTCAATTTCTTGTTCCTGCTGAAGGGCTTTAATAAAAGCGCTCTTCAATCTATTAGTATATTCTTGCTTCAGGGCTCGCTTCTGATTGGTCGTCACGCACTTTTCGCAAATGACATTTTTCGAGGCCGGCCTATCTCTTTTCCAAACGGGAGTAAAGTCGGTGTAACATTGGACGCATTTAAACGGATTGAATATATATTTCACCTCCATTACGGGTTCGCCCCTTCTCTTTGCTTCTCCGTCGAGAATGCACTTTACCACTTCCTCTAATCCTAAAAGAGCCACGAAATCGCCCGAGTTTGCGTTCGGAATGAAGTTCATTTCGGGGGGAAGAGGCTTAGGCGGAGGTATTTGGACTAAGGTTTTTTCGAGTTGCCTTCTCAGAGCCAATTTGGTGGCAGCTTGTCTCTGGGCTGAACTCTCGATTCCAGGTGTTGCAGACGGGGTGGATCTTGTCTGAGGAGTACAACTTCTACTGTATGAAGTGCTACAATTAAATGCTGCAGTAGATGAAAAATTCAGTAGTGATGATGATGATGTGAGGGATTGAGATCCAAAGTTGAGCTGGTTACTTTTGTGGGTTGTTTGGCTTAACTGACTCTTCTGCATTGAATCTCCAGTGTATGAGCTACCTTGCCTTGATGAAAAGGATGTCTTGTGAGATGCTGAAGAAGAAGACGATGATGATGATAAGGTTACTAAGGCAGTGCCATTTTTAATATTGTGACCAAAAACAAGCTGACTCCTCTTGATAAGTTTGAGAAGAAGAAGCTTTGATTCCTCGACTCTCAGTTCTTCTTGAAGATGTTTTACTAACTTTTTTCGATCCTCTTTTGTCATTGGAGTCCTTTTCTCAACTTTGTCTCTTCTTTTAAAATTTTTAATTTCTTTAACCGACGTCTCTTCTCTCGTCCCTTTACTTAGGTCCATTGGCAAAGCATCCAAGTCTGGTGAGTAAGACACACTGGGAGATGGAAGTGATTTAAGAAGTGGCATTGAGCTTAGATTCCCATACTTCTTTGACAAATTGAGGGCATACTCAGCATTCTTTGAAGTTACCAAGGAAGCAGAAGAGAATGGAGCAAAAAGGTGAAATCCTTCAGACATCCTTCTCGATTCAAAACCATTGCCAGGACACTCTGATAAGTCCAAATGTGCCCTGAATAATGCACCCTAATTGTATTTGGGAAATCTGTGAGTCAAAGAGAGGTAGAACTTAATAAATACCTTTTTGGATTAAACTGAAGATCCAAATCATAATAATGAGAATCATTGAAAGATAGATCATGATGCCTCTTATTGTTAGCCAAATAATGCTTGTTTTTGTAATCCTGCCTGTCCATGCCTGTATTAAATAAGTTTATAAAGTGATGTTATTCTAAATTCTTGTAACTATAAAAAAAACCACTTAAAATGAATTCAAATTTCACAAACTCTCAACTGGGGGTTTCAGCGACATTCCTAGAGTAGAAATGTTCAAGCTATGAACCAACGAAGCACGTATTTAAGAAATCCTACATATGATGCTAAGAGGACAAGAACCTAGTTTGAAGTAAAAAAAACATATTAAATTTTATGTCAAAAACCAAAATATGAAAGTACTGAACAAATGGAGGTGAAATATTTTTAAAATGTGTTTAAACAGTGACAAATGGTGGAGTACGGAAAGAGACCAAGTCATAACTTTCAATAACCAGGATTTCAACAATTTTGTAATCAGTTCTCATGGTGAGTGACCTTGAAAAATACTCGAATCATCCCGTATACTACATCTAGCACGTAAGACTCTTTATAACGTATCCACCGCAAGAATGTTTATCTTCACCAAATCGGTTTTCGAAGAATTTGGTAACGAACCTCAACAATAATCACGCTAAACTCCGTCGATGAGCGTCCAGAAAGCAGATAATCAAAATTTAAGACGTAAGAGGAAATCCAATTAACGGTTTAATTTTTGTCACGGAGACAACATATATGCGAAAATTGCAAATGGCTGAAGAAGCCAGCACCTCACAACTGGCTCGCTCTATATTATTTTCTCCAAGCCTCGAGTGCCTAGTAGTTCACAGTCGTGCATCTCTTTGAGAGGGGTTTTGGGAAGGGTAGAGATTTTTTTCAAATATCGCGCAGTCAATACAATTTCCCCGTCTACGCTGGCTTCACCTTGACCACTTGAAACCACTGACTTTACTGAGTATTTGGGAGCAGACACGATCAACTTTCGGAGGACTCGTCTAAGATGAGTTAACGAGTTACATTTCCTCCTTTACATTTCCCTTGAGATCATTACAGAAAAAGGGATCCGTGTATTTTTCAACGCAGCCTTAGTATCTACGCACATCAAATCTACCACTCAAATCATTAAAATCCGCGTATGAGTAGATATGAATGCAAAACAGTTTCTTGTGCACGTCTATTAGGCCTCTTTCATCGGTGTATCCACAAAGCGTAATGGTTTTCGTTTCAACTTCGCAACCATTTCACTTATTTCTTCTGATTCGAGTTATAATAATAATAACGAAGTGATAATAAGAGACTTACAAGTATAATACGAGCTAGTTTTAGGGAGGGAAATTTTATGAGTCAGGTCTTACTTTACATCAATCAAGCTAATTCTAAGAGAAGACAAAACGTAAACAGAACAGCTCAGTATTGATTGGGATTTTAGAGAGAGCTCTCAAATAATTCAACATAGGCGTTGTACGAGGCTAGGGTTAAATGGAAAAAAAAACCGGAATGTTTCGAGTTACACTTGAAATTTCACTACCTCTTGATTTAATGAAAAAGAAGTGTCAGCAAAGTGAAATATCAGAGAGCTGGTTTGAATTTCATAAGAACAAGGTTAGCGCTGCGCGACGCTGCACTGTGACGCACAACGACGGTGGGGACCCGAGAATTAATGGCTACATAACGCTAACACTAATTCGCAACTGCCGTTTTGCACATCTCATCAAGCACTCAGCAGGCAGGCGGGACGGTGTTAGGTTGAATGACCATCATTTCAACCCTTTTCTGGTGGTGCGGGAGGTGTTTAAATATCAGAAATGCCTTAAACCGTTGTCCCAAAACCGGGAAACTTTATAAAATTGCCGCTTACAAGAATTCATTGCGGTGTTCATTTTAAACAATCAGCAAGAAATATGCGACAACGCCAACTCTGAATCTTTTTTTTAAAGGAAAATATAAAATTTCTGCGACCATTTCATGGAATCTTCTGATTGAACATTTCATCTGCTTCTAGTGATCTCAATCGCTTCTGGTTACCGTTCTGAAGATAAGAAACAAGTTTAAAGTTAAAAGATTAAGTTAAATTAACCAGTCATTCTCTTCAAAAACAAATTGATAAACTTTTAGTAATTAGACCGTCCGTCATCGCCGGTAATTAGAATAATATAATTTTGCTTATATGGACGTTTTTACCTATTTGTAGGTGCACTCCCCCCCCCCCCCCCCCATAATATTCAACGGTTTTTTGGACAACATAAACATTTTAGGGATGTTCCATAGGGTCAAAATAGAGACTAAAAATTAAAACTAATGATTAGCCCAGAATTTTACATGAAACATCAACAATAAGGGATGGGTTTAGCGTAGATATGATCATTGAAAATTAGTAATCGACCTCGGTGAAATTTTTTCTTGCTAAATCAGAATCAAAGTCGTTTACAGAGGATGGGAAGAAGAAGCTTAGACATAAATTTGTGATATCGTTCATTTATTAAACTCCTTAAAACTATTTATGATGCGGAGACAAAAATTCATCGTATTATTCACACAAGATAGGCTGCTGGATTAGCTGTAATTCCATATGTTCAAATTTCGAGGTCGTTTCACCCTCTTCTGAAAGGTTTATGAGGTGTTTTCGGTCGAACCTTAAACCCCAAATTGTCAGTTTTTCTTTCCGTTTTTTAAAAGATCCCGGGTACCAATTGGTATTAACACGTTTAAGTATATTTCGTAATATTTTGTATAGCGCAAAATAGGCTGACAGATTTCTGCTTATTAAGAAAAATTAAAACAACTCAAAACTTTAAGTCAGAAGTTAATAATCTATCTAAATCTAATATGCGCTTCGGTTACTTTAGAGCAATTAAATCATTTTTTAAGTAACTATTTGCTAATAAATGATTTGTTGAACAAATTGTTTGACAATTCTTGAGAATCTTGTTGATCTTTCTATTAACTCTCGCCTGAAACAGCATTCAGTCCATTAAACTGCATTCTTGGGATGCAACGAAGAAAGACTCAAAAACATTTTTACTTGATAGACATGAACAAATTTTTCAAACAATTTTATTCAAATAACAAATTTAATAAAATAAATTTATTTTGTGCACTCCTTGAACACCTCAAGTATCCTCAACTGTCCACACCTAACGTAAGCAGAGTACAGCTTCCTTTTAAACCTTAAAGATTGATCCAACACACCACTGGCCTCCTCGATAAACTTTTCCTCATATTTCAAAGACCTTGGATAATTTCCAATGAGAAGTTGCATCCATCTATGAACAATAAATATCAACACAAACTTTTGCAATACAAAATTTTGAGAATAATGCAAAGCATTTTTCAAATGATGACAAATTTTCAAAAAACCTGTGAAAAATGTCCTTCACTTTTCGATCCAGCTTTGAAATGCTTTCTGCAACAAATAACAAATAAGAAGTGCTTAATATTATGCCAATAATTAAAAACTAGAAACAAATAGAACAATATTTAAACTACTGTTTCTTATGCAAATTAATACAAAATATTAGAGTTGGATCAAGAAATTGTTGATGGTTGCATATGAAAACAAAGCAATAAACAAAGCAAACCAATTGAGAGAGATCCATCATTTTCATCATCGCTGATCCAGCCATCTTTATCCTCCAAATATGTAAATTCTTTTTCATCCATTTCTATTACCTGATGTAAAACGACAATAAGATTTACCAAACATTACAACATGATGAATAGCACCTACTTTAAAAACTTCTAAGAGTTGTTCTTCAGTCAAAACTCCTTCTTTACCCAACACAAAATACCCATCTTCTGGAACATAACCCTATGAAATCAATTTGTTTGATCTTTCACAGAATCAGAAAAAAATAAACTGAATGCCATGCAAGTTATTTCCTCACCACTTTTGACAGAAAATTCCACTTTCTATTCAACAAAGCTTTGTTCGTGTGGTTCTGGAGGAGTATGCTGTACAAGTCTGATGATGAGGCATCCACCTGGAAGAAATTACAAGTTCAAATCAACATCGTAATCGATGAAGAAATGTATTGTCCGGGATGACTGACCGTGTCGTAAGCAGCCAACGAAGGTTCTTCTGCATATCCGTACATGTGTAGCAGTTGACCGTTGGACAGTTCGCCATAAGTATTGAAAATCTCTTCTCCCTATTGCAAAGTATTTTGAAGAAACTTACAAACAATTCTTCAGTTAATGAATTTAACAATAGATCCAGACTTGTTTGATGTTTGTGGTTGCCACCATGATGAGAAAGTCTTGTTTGAATTCAAGTTGAGCATTGTTTCTGCTGACATGGTTTAGAATGTCTGCCAGTGGCACCATTATTGGTGGATTTGGAGCCATTTCCTCATCATCACTATCGTCATCATCATCGTTGTCGGTCACTGGAGGCTTTGTAAAGCTGTATGCCATGACAAAAGCCACCATCTTTTTAAATAACTCCAGAGTGATTTTGGACGGACTGCAAAATTAATTATGTAAGAGATTTATTAATGCATTTATGACAAATTTTCAAGCATTATTTGATTAAATCCATTTATTTTATTTCCATTTAACCAATTTCCTGAAATACGAAAAATAATTTGTTTCAGTTTTTGTATAAGAACTTATTAAAAAAGAGCCCATTGTGCCTGGAACTCATAATTTTATCACTCACTCAAAGAATGCATTGTGCTTCATTACAAATGGCAGGACAAGGGAATGGTACTCTTCAGTTAATGACGTCACATCTCTTGAAATCAAATCTTTCAATGATGTTCCTTGAAGTTCTCTGTCAATCTCCTCTCTTCAAATTAAATTTCAATTTAAAAAATGATTGAATAAATAAATAAATTGTAAATGATTTACAAAAACAAATTCATTGAAATAATTTTACCAGCATTACAAAAACATAATGATGACTCACTCTTCCCAAAACATGGGCATATCAAACTGGAAATCTGGGACCATATCAAAATATGGCCTCCATTTTGAATGTTCTTTTGTGTATTCATACATTAGGGTCAGTAGCAGAGGCACCCAGCCACTTTTACTTATGAGCTCATTATTTGCTACAAATTATTTGAACTTTATACAAATGAATGTTTAATCCATATATATGGAGCAGAATTTGTCCATATTCTTTAAAGGTAAAGCAATACCACATGGCAGATGCATGTTGGAAAAATATGTATTGTAACAGTGCAATTATAGCACCACAGAAATGAAATGTTAAAATTAACTATTATATATCGAAAACAAACAAGATCTAGAAAGCACCCCTAATGTGCTTAATGGTTAAGTCCGTAAAATGTTAAAAAGATAAGTTCGTATGTAAAACATAATTGTAAATTGTTTAATCACAAGCAACCTTTCTCAATCACCTCTCCTATTTCAGAATTTTCTGGAGCAAGATAAGCAAGATGAGGTACTGTAAAAATAATCTCCCCACTTTGTATATCACCATCTGCTACCAATCCCCATCCTGAACAAACTCCTCTTTTCGATACAAAAGCCTGCAGACATCACATAATCCCATGACAAAAGATATCTTAAAAATTCAAGTGAACAGAAAATAGTTGCACATTCTAGCCAAAATTCTAGAAAATGCAAACCAATGCATTTATGTCTCACTTTGTTCAATTGCACCCCATTGCTCAACATCCATTTATTAAAGTTACTCAGTCTCTCTTCATCCTCGAGATTGTGAAACTTTTGTTTTTTGTTTGTGAGCCCACTGATATCGTCATCATCACGGCATCGTTTTGCCATCATTTCAATCTTTATATATTAATATGTCGAGAGAGATTGTAAAATATCAAATATATCACTGTAAAATGCAAAAAAAATAAATAGTAATTAAGCAAAAATATGTTTATATAACAAAAAATAATAAAAACATCACCCAATACACCTACCAAAAAATAACGAAATTGTGCGCCGCACAACCAGCCAACCGATTTTCCGATCAAACTAGTTCAACGTATTAGCGATATTGGGATGTAACCATTGACTAAAAAAATAGCATTCTAAAATTATTGTATATACATACTATATTAACATTAAAATAACGGCATTTGAAAAATAAAAATGTAGGTCACTCTTGTTTGAGATAGTGAAAATTTGACTTTTAACAATGTAAAATTATTCTTGCTCCACTTCAAGCGACTGACGACAAAATAGAAAAATCTGATGAAAACTAATCAGATTCGTATTAGAACAGCTATAATTCTGGAAGAGAAGGTATTTCACCTCAAACATTTTTTGAAGTCTAGAAAAAAAATGCCTCCACCTACAATCGCTCAGCGAAAGGGGCGCAACCCGGGCATTAGTCCCGCGCGCCGGATGGGAGTTGTAGGAAAAATACACGCACACCTCGCGGCAGCTATCGGCTGGTGGTGACGACCGTCAGGTCTACCTCCAATCTCAACTCATTACCTTCAAGCCAATTGAATAGGCTCCAACCGCCTCCAACGACACAAGTCTCATAGACTCGAACTTACTCGAAGCGACTTACTCTTCGTAAAACCCCACCATTCTTCACACTGCCACCAGAAGTCTATAACTTCGGAATTAAGAACCTCGACTTGCTGCACCTAATCGCCGGGCCATGGAGATTTCTATGCGGAGAGGTGAGAAAGAACGAATGATCTCTGAAAGGGATTAAAGTATTACGGGATGAGGGTAAACATTCATCTTCCACCACTACTTCAAACAAGTTGGCTCAAACAAACAGAAAACCTTGGCTGCTATCGCACCGTGCAATCAATTCAATTCACTTCAATTCCAATCCTTGAAATTATTAGTCATCACTTCTGAAAATGCCAGTTCTTCAATACCTCAAAAGCGTAACAAACGCAACCCAACCTTAAATCCCAGAACAACTAAAATTGTTGAATCATTTACTACTGCTGGAAGTAGCAGCAATGCTTTTTCTTGTTAAGTTGATTTGATGAAACACTAGTTCACGAATAAAATTTCAATATTATAACAGAGAAATCCTAGAGGCACTTGGCAGATTGAACACTATCGAGTCACTTAATACTATTCAGAGTAACCTCAAAGTTAAAACGACCTTTCGATCTGCATACCGAAAGGGTATAAACGTAACGAGTAAAATACTAGCATTTTACAAATTCAAAATAAACACCTGCAACTAAAGCCATCGTTACAGCAAAGACGTCGAAAGTATACAATCACGTGACGTTAATAGATTTTGATTAAATGATTTTGAAAAAGTTATTGTAGAAGTAAAATACAGTTGAACAAAATCTATCACTTACATAAGCACACATTTTTAACCAATTGACTGGAAATAAACACAATGGACTTTGAGGTCAGGAATAAGACTTAAGTGTTGATTGGAGATGTCTGTGAGTCAGTCAAAAGTGTTCTTTAAAGACTTCTTTATCTTGTTTCCTAATTATACAATTGGAACTAATCGTCAAAATGATTGAAATAACGTGATTTAATTTCCTTTAAACATTCCACAAAAAATTAAACAGATCGATACCATAGCTTTTGAAGAAGTTGTAAAATTTGCTGCGCATGAATTTATTGGCAGAATTGTTGTATCCATCCATCTCGTTCTTGTATTCTTCGATTCGTTGATCAAATAAGTCTAAAATTAAAACAATTTTCTATTCAAGAAATCACAAGGGAAGCAAAACACGTGAGGTACTTCTAACGCTTTGTGAATTTATTATTATCATAATTATCGTTATTATTATTATTAATTATTATTAAGGAACCATTAAAGGAAAATCAAGCCATTGTGTATGTTGTGAGATGTGAACAATTCAAGTGTGGAAACCAACCTTTGACAAAATATTCCTTAATCCTGTCGTGAATAAAAACTTGAAACATCTGAGTTCTGCTGAACCACTCCAGGAAGAGTCGAATGCTATTCGAAGAAACTGCTTTCACAAACTCTTCCCCCTTCAACAATTTCCAAGGCATAAATTTAAATTTATCAGACAATTTTAATAAATCTGAAAATACTTAAAGTAAATTGAATCTTTAATTAAAAAATGTTTAACTTATTAATTTGGTAATTATTAAAATTTAACAAAAACTGAGAAAGTTACGATTTTTATAATACAAGATTCTCTTTAATATTTTTGATATATCTTGAATCAAAAAGTTCTCCATTAGAACTTTAGAACATAATAATTCTTAATTTTGTATTTCCTAATTTCTACTTAAATATCAAATAAAAGAATGTTTTGTTAATGATAATTTTGGGATAATAAATCATAAATGTACATAAATTTGATTTGAAATAATGCATAATAGAAATTATGAATATACAAATTATGATTAATCAAAAAAACATTAAATGCACGATGAAGGTTTACAACATAATTCTAACCTGGAACGCATTCCCCGTGCCAGCCGAAGTCGTGATGAAGTTTCTGTAGTGTCCACACATCTCCACGAACATCCTCAGGAAAGCCTCGGTCAACGTCACGTCTGTGATTCCACACGATTTTGCTCCATTCTCTTAAAACAATTGAATGTTCAGAATTTATGTTGGATTGTATTTAAATTGTATTTATAGAACACCTCATTTTACTCTACAGAACTTATATTTAAAATTTCATTTAAATTACTAAAGTCTTTAGTAATGCATATAATAAACCATTACATTATTTGACATAAATGCATTTTAGAAGAAAACAAAATTAAATAAAATTTATGTAAATATAAAGATAATTGAGAATGATTAATTAAATGTCAGTTTCCTGCACAAACGATGAACAGAGCATTTGCTTTCTTACCTCTTTGGACATCAGAAAGGGCCAAAGTGAGAGCTTTTTGAATTTTTTTTGGAAGGATTCTGCTTTCATCTCCCACGTACCTGACGAAGCAACCCTCGTCCAGGTCGACCACCAATACCTGCGTGGCAGATGACCAGATGGTTTGTTGGGGTAATTTAGATTTAGAATTGTTTCGAGGTCACACCAACCTCGTCCAGGCAGGAATCCAGAACGAAGTCCCTAAAGGAGGAGAACATGCCGAGGACGTATGGAGTCGGGGAGTGGACCAGCTCCAAGAGAGAAGGCGGAAGAACCGTGATGAGGGTGTGAGGCCACGTAAAAGGATACAACAACGTCGATAAGGACAAGATGCAGGAACTCAAAGTACTGTTTTGAAGAAATTAAGTCATTAGACCAATTAGTTCTTTTCTCAATGCAAATAAATTATCATCTGTGATGATTCATCATTAATATTATTATTATTATTATTATTATTTAATAAATACTGTGGTTTAACAAACATTGATCACCATAAGAAAGTAAAAAAATATTTTTCATTTTAATAATTATAAAGTTTAAATTAGACTGTGCCTTATTTCTTATCAGAGCAAATTATTGATCTTCCTATTGCTGTTAATGACAATCATCTTCAACATACCTTAATTGTTCAGCAAGTAGAATGATCCTCCTTTCCAAGAGTATTGCTGCCACCACCTGAATCAACAGGCTGATGGGAAGGCTGTCCACCAATTGACCAAATTTGGCCTTGAAATATGAATTCCATCAGTAATTCACTTGGCAATTATTTAATTTATTTTGTCCACGTTTATGTTCTTGTTAATCAATTTCAAAGTTAAGCACCACTAACTACCTTGCTGTAGTGTGATTCAGTCATTCTCTTTAGAACTCCTGTGTATCGGAAACCTTCGTGATCCTAAAAGTGGTACATCGTACGAGACGTTGTCATCATTTTAGAATGTCCTCAACATTGCTGTTGAAATCATCGTCGTCGTCACGATCGCCATCGTCACGAGAGAGAATAATTTTGTAACGGACATATATTTCGATTTTCACATAAATTGACAAATTGATGGAAAAACTAACACAGGCATTAATATAAAGCTCTTGGTTGGCTTTGGGAAGTTTGAGTTGATAAGCAGATTTGATGGTTTCCTGTGCCAATTCGAGAGAATACATTCTGGCCTCCCTAATTCCATTCAAGAGTTGCTGATAAAAGCCAGCTTCCCCTATGACACTCACAACACAGATGGCCTCAGGTAGATCAGAGTCTCTAGGCTAAATTAAAGAAATAATTAATTTGGTCAAATCTTAAATTTATGGAGAAAAGAAATGTTACGAAACAAAAATAGTCAAGGTACCAAATATCTGAGACACCAACAGAATTTTCTGTCACCTGTGCCAGTTGTTAGGAAGAAGCAGAACATTTCTCTGTAATCATTACGTTATTTATTACGTATTTTTATAATTAACATTAATAATGTTTTTAATAAGAAAATAAACTGTGATGGATAAAACTTTAATACATGAACTACAAACAATATTCTATAAATGATGAAACATATGTTAACGACATTACAAACATACCCGGACAACTGAGAACACGTTTGCCAATTCGAAGCATCAGGAAAACAAAAGTTTGAAGTCATGAGATCAGATTCTTCCAGCTTTCATAGAAATGAAAAATATTCATTTATTTAAATTGATAGCCAATCTTTTGATGGACCTACAGGATGGTGGTAACTTATAGAGAAAGCTGGGTTGCAAACAAGGTAACTGTTGCAATTATTGCCTTAAGCAAGGAATTGCCCAATCTGTTATTGCAATTAACATTAAGTACATTTCTAATTGAAGTGATAAAATACTGTTTTTGAGTATAATTTTAAGGTTCATCATGTGTTGAGCACTCCAGAAAGATATAAAACGCTATATAAATAAAAGCATGGTGTACCCACATTTTCAGGCCAAGAGAAAACGGTTTCGGTCTTAGAATCATTCCACGTGATGCTGACGTCGTCGTCTTCAACTTCGTCATCGTCTCTACTCGTGGAAGGCTTCAAACTGACTACGAGAGCGTATTCAAACAACCCCACATTGAGATTAGATTTCACTTGTTCATATTTTGACACGTTCTTGAACTGTTAATTGAAATTAACATTGAAGTACCTGTGGGTGAATAATGAAGGAATGTTACACCAACGGTCAGCCTTCTTATTGTGGAAACATAATTAAGTCTCTTCTCGTGTTCTATGAAGTCCAAATGATCTGAATCACTTCCGCTTTTTGGAATGTTCCCTACTGAGACTGAAAAATGTTGAAGTACTTAATTTCAAGACGCGTATCTTGAAAATAAAGTAATCTGTTATTATGGCGCATATGAGAAAGGGCACCAAGTTACAATCCATTTCAGTCACGTTTCTCGTAATTAAACAAATAAATAAGTAAAAATTAAACCGATGCATCATTATCACCATCGAGGGAAAGCCTATAAATGACTTGAATACCACAAAATTAATTAGTGGACCAAACAATCTTAACCATTCTTGGCTATATTTGTTTTGTTTTAAAGTTTAAAAAAAAAAACATAACTAAAGCGAAACCGGTACCAGGGAAAGTGAAAAGATTAATAGTGTCTCATAGTCAACTTAAACTTAAAGAAAGTCGAACATAAAGTACAAATGAATAATCTGGAGAAAATGAAACGTGAATGGCATGTTTCCAGATTCAAGTGGAATGCAAAACACCAGTTGAACGACTGAATGCATTAACAGCAATTTGCAACATCATAATGGATCTCGTTCGGTTGAGTCAAGTTAATTTGAGGCTCCGAGCTAATTGCATTGGACAAACATAGCTCTCATTCATCACCATCATAAACATCATCATCGTCATCGACATTATCATTATCATCATCATCATCGTCTGTATTTATTATCAGTTTTTTCGCGCTATCAGTCTAACTTTGTCAATGTAGTTCGGTAGGAGACACTCACAAATATCTCTCTCGTGACTCTAAATTTTATTTAAGGCGATAGAGAGGAGTCGTCGTGTTTGAAAACCCGTGGGAAAATCTTGACATTGAAACACCTGATGTTTAAAGGGGTGAAATGATATGAACTTGATTTTCTTAAGTCAGCAAAGAAATGTTACGATTGATATCCCGTCAGACCTGCATATGAAATTATAATATAGCACGCTTCTGGACGGAACCAACCGACACGACAGCTAAAACCTAATTTCAGAAAGCTGCACGGTAAAAGGCGCAATACAAGTTGAGTTGTGTGTTTTGAGGGAGAATCATGAGAAATCATTATGATAACGAGGTAGCCTTACTTAACATAATTACGATCGTTGATAAAACTGAACGAGCAACTAAAAGCCAAAATGATTGAACAACAATCTGCCAAAAAGGTAAAAGTAATGATTCGCATGAAAATGCATCCAGATGATCAGAAAGGGGTCTACTCAAATACGGACAGTAGTACGACTAAACTTTACTAACTCTAACTGAGATAGCCGACGATAGTCGCGAGTCGTGGGAAAGTGACTGAAGAAAT
Organism: Hirudinaria manillensis; assembly: GCA_034509925.1. Classification (NCBI taxonomy): domain Eukaryota; kingdom Metazoa; phylum Annelida; class Clitellata; order Hirudinida; family Hirudinidae; genus Hirudinaria; species Hirudinaria manillensis. Next base: position 13,475,494 of record CM067528.1, on the reverse strand, counting down.
AATAAGCGAAAGAATTTTTCAAATAGCACACAATGCGGAGGTGCACGACGGCGGTTACTGTACAAAACAAATTAAGTTTTGTATTAAAATACTCTGCCAAGAAACGAGTTATGATTCGAAATAATAATTACAGAATTTTGATTAGATAATGGGGGTGAACCATAAACCATCGGAGTGAAACGATGAGGAATGAAGTTTATATTAAATATGCTCACCTGATCTGGTCATTAAGGCAACGTCATCCGTTAGGTTGTTACCAATCCTTAGAATTGAGTAGGCATTACTGACCTTTGATCTGACCTGCAAAATCAGTAATACAAACTATTGATATTGGTTCACACACCCGTGCTTGAAATCTCTTTAACTCACGTAAGATCTTTCCTCCTTGGAGAACCCTCGCATGTAGATAGATTTTTCGTTGTTGTCATCCTTTTTGAAAACGTTGATCGGTAAAGATTAATTATGTAGAACGCTTGAACTAATTTTTAATCTTTTAAATTTCATCTGATAACATCTGATATTACACTGGTGCTGATGTTTTTGCGGTCAATAATTTGTTGGTCAAATTGGAGAAGATGAATGTTCAAATCAATCATTTACAGATCTACCTTAACAAACTAATAAAAGGTATTGACATGTTTTGGCAATGAATCGACATGATTAATAAATAACACTTTAACTGTAAATTACTTCTATTATTAAATTTCACCATATTAATTGAAATTCAGAAATTACGTAACAACACAATATAAATAGCAAATAAGCCATTCTGAATAACTACAACAAGTTGCATTCAAATGCAAATCTCAATTATTTGCACAAATGCCATGAAAGCATTATTATGTTAAGATTAGCATTGAAGATGATTGAAACAAGTCTTAATGGCATGTTAAATAAATGCAAGACTGAATGAAGCATGAACTTGGCAAAGGATGAAAAATCAATGAATCAACGAGGAATGTATAATTAACCAACCTCTGCACAATCCACTGAGAATTCGTGGCAGGGGATCGCATAACCGGCTGCATCGAAATCCACGTTCGTTTGACTGACAAATCCTTTATTCAAAACGTAAGGGTCAGCATATGTGGGTTCTTCGAGAACTTCTTTTCTCCATTCTTCATCATGAACGCTAGAACATCTCTTGCTCCATTTCTTGTCCCGAATCCCAAACTTCGGTCTCGACGTTAATCCGTCGTCCCCTTCGTCGGAGTCTTTAAAAGTTACTCTCGACTGCGTTCTCGTGCCGAAGTTCCCTCCTCCGACGTGCTCGTAATTCGGGTTGTCCATGACTTTCTTGGTGACGAACTTTTTTGATTTCGGCTGTTTGAAGAAATTCATCTTTTTCAAATGGGGGTTTTCAGCCGATTTATTGATGAGAATGGATCTGTTCCCAGATGATGTCTCACTGGTAATGGACTGACTTTCAAACTTATCCTTCATTTCTGCAACTCCAGCAGACCTGCACAGAAATAAATCTTGAGGAGTCGACGAATATCCTTTGCCTTGAAAGTTCAAAAAGTCGGGACCGTTGCGGTTCTCTGGCGATTTGTCTTCCGGGGAAGAAGTAGGAGACTTGATAGGAAAGGTTGAACGCTTTTGCACAGTTTTATGAGTATGAAACATTTGCACTGGAAGATTGACAGAATGAGTATTGGACAAGAATTCGTAAGCGGGGGCAGCAGAGTGTTTCGGCTTTTCCTCTCTATTTTCTATCGAAGCGTTGCCGAGTTGAGTGAGTAGTCTCGGAGGTTTTGGAGGAAGAAGTGGTCTTGTATTGGAGCAAATGCTTTGAGTCTTACTTGCTCTACTGGAACGGTCATCTGAATTATTTGGGCTTGGCAAGGGGTAATGCGGATGAGATGTGTTTTTTGAGGGAGAGTTTGTATTCTCATCAGATGTTCCTTCAGGTTCGTTCAAGAAGACTCCACTTTCACTTCCATCAGATTTTTCTTGTGTTTCAGGAACTCCTGTCCATACTACTTTTGAAATGAGGGTTGACTTGAAAGGTTGGTCTGTTATATATCCAAACTTTTCATTTTTTGGAACCTTTGCTATATTTTCGGACCTCAAATTCGATCCGTACCGACTGACGAAAACGGGAACCGGAGGAGAAGCTACAGAAGGTTTAGAAGCGTACGGTTGACTCGATTTCAAATTGAGATTTGTCTTTGTATTAAGCAATCTTTCTTGGTTAACTGATTCATAAGGCTTTGAAGCTGTGGCTGGAATGTAGTTGGAATTAGAATCAATTCGTTTTTCGTCTTCTTCACAAACGTTCATTAATTTGTTTCTATAAGAAAAAAATTTATTATGTGTAGGGCAGTGAGTAGGGCGAAAGGTTGATGTCTTCTCAATTAACTTTTCTTCTGCATATTCACTTTCTTGTGGTTTTTCAAATAGTTTCCTCCTTTCTTTAACGTTGTATTTCTTAATATGTATTAAACTGGGATGCCTTGGGTGACGAGTTAGAACATCACTTATATCCATCACTGAAATTTTTTTTTCACCCATTTCAATGCGTTATCCTGAAATAATACATCGCAAAAAACATTTGATTTTATTTATATATCACTTCAACTTTAACAACTTTTAATTGGATAATTTTCTATAGCTCGCTGCAGAAAACCTAACTGGCAACGACGCTCGCCCAACAACGCTGGGCCCTTTTTATAGTAACCTAGTTGGACTTTCCCTTGTAAACAAAGGTAGAGAGGTATTTAAAAATATTAGTGCTCCTAAAAATAATAGAAACTTAGTGGTTAAAGTAAAATGAATATTACAATTTCACGTTTAGTAAAAAGTTATTGATTTGAAGTTTTCCAGAATTAAAAAATGTAATTTTAACTTCTTAGAATCACAATCTCTCTTCAACTGGGCACCTCGAATCAAATAATTACTTGGTCCATTATTCCTCGATAATCCATATCCCAGAGTTCCATATTCATCGATAGCAGAAACAAGTATAATACAAATTCTTACGGAGTTTCTGGAGTAAGATGGAACACAAATACTGAATTTTTTGAGCCTATATGAATAATTAGCCAAATTGTCAATGCATTTAAGAAAACCTTTCTTTAACTAATTTTGGAGCCAAATCTGCAAATTAATTCGGGTGAATTCCAGCTATAGCCATGATTGATTTGCGATGTGACTGTCTAAGCAATTTATGGTAGCTCGGACTGTTTTCGATCTTTAATCTCCTGAGTGTTTTACGGTCACTAACATCAAAATTTACATTTTTCTCAAATTCATTTGAGAGTGCATATTTCAGAAAATCGTTCTGCCGGAAAACACAAAGCACCAGCGAGTAACTTCAATATTTTATTAAAAATAAAAATTTATGCATTGATGTGTAACTTTTAAATATTTAACAATTTAACAAAATCATCTCAATTCGCACTTCGCTCTTTCTCCCTTTTTTCTTTCGATCTCCTATTCTGAAACCAAATCTTTACTTGCCGTGGCTGAAGTCCAGTCTTGATTGAAAGTTCTTCTTTTTGTATTTTGTTTTCCAAAAATGCATTTAATTTGTAAGCCTCCTCAAGAAGAATTGTTTGTTCCTTTGTGTAGACTTTTCGATAATGTTCACCACTTCTTGTGCCAACTGTCAAATAATATTAAGTGAAATATACTTTCACGAATTGGATTTAAAAGAATGAAGCCCATCATTCAAATATATAGCAAATTGAAATAAATATCCCTTGAAATATTACACAAAACAATGATATTTTAACTGACCTTTTTTACTTCTGACCTGACCGACCTTGTGACTGTGTTGAACAAATTCAACATCTCCATCGTAATAATGATGTGATGAAAACTGTTGCTGTGATCCTGAATTTATTAAAGCCAATTGGTTTGGTGGGGACGAAGCCGAAATCATTTGGTGGTTCTGATCATAAAGGTTGCAAGGATAAGCGGAGTTCATAGTCTCAGGATATTTCTTCAGGCTCTCTTCTAAACATTTTTGCTTATACGATTCTTCTAAGGAGTTCCTTGGGATGTTGCTTACTCTCTCGGTTCTTAATAAATCTTGGTGTTTGAACACCACTCTTGAGGAATCAACTGCTGGCAGATTAACTTGCCAATGGTAATTGACACTAAATTCGAAATTTGGCCACGCATGGGCACAAATGTCAAATTCATTCTCGGATTTGCTACGTTCTTGACAATAAATGTTATAATTTGGATTATTGTAACTTGAGAACGAATTCTGATAGGGAATATTTACTATGTTACTGTTTTCCAAACTTTCATGATCTGTGGCTGGCCAATTCAAGCCATAATAATCAAGTGTTGAATCCACAAAATGATTTTCTACGAGAAAAGTTTCTTCGTATAAAATTAAGATGAAATAAACATTTTTCGACGAACTTCGGCAAATAACTAACCTGTTCCAAATCGGTATCTTGCTTGATTTGCATGCATTCTGTCTCAATTTCGGTCGATTTGAAATCTAGAGGTAATTAAAATGTTTTAAAATCGTAGACTAATTCCGTCAAACACAGAGCTTGATAACTAAAATATAAAATTTATTAAAGAAGCAATGATCTCGTCAAATGCAACATTGGAATGACTTTTTTGGCTCAGAAACATCATCAAAGACCCTCTTACGCAATTTCTTTAACGGCTACCGTTTTGGGCAAAATGCAACTACTGTCCATTTCAAGTGCATGCAATTTGCATGGTTCAATAAATGCCGTAAGGTGCCATCTAATAAAATTTGTTTCCTGTAAAGTTACGGAAGGTTATTTAAGGCCAATAACACAACTAAAAAGCCTCCGAAAGCATGATTTCCTCTTGTTTGATGGTTAAATACATAATCTGTATTTTCAAGTGCGTTTATTGGACATCTCACAGTCAAAACTTATTTTTTGAATTCAAATACAAAGAAAATGCATTCACAATGCAAGATAATTTTAGCCAATTATCGTGAATCCATGAATCCATCTTATTAGCGAGAAAGCAGCTGTTTAATAAAGTTAAGCATATTAGGAACCCTAATGTTCCATGAAGATTATACCAGTCATAATCATAATGAAGTTTAATCGTATTTACTTTTCAGCTGCAAATTGAAGAAACACACTTTCGATTTAGAGATGGTTGAATAAGTTTATGTTTTTGTCACCTAAATGAGGTACGTGGTCAAACGTGTGCCCCTCAAAGGGTTTCCACGGCAGAAGAATGAATACAAATTCAGTTTGTGCTTCAGTGAAACTAACGAAACAGCAATAACTAAGCTTATAAAAGTTGCATGTAATAAATGAAATTTAGTATATTTTCCTATTTAATTTGAATTTTAAAAAATCTTCTGACAGAAAGTTTGTAACAAAAGGTGAAACTGTAATTCCTCAAATTATCTTGCAGTGGACGTTTGGTTCCTTTGCACTGTTTCCTTAAAAGTTCAAAATCATAAGAAAGTTGATCAATTTTGGCTTGCCCCACCTATGCTTGTGAGCAGATATTTTCTTTTATTAAATGAACAGAAATTTCTCAGAAAACAATACCGTCATTTATCTTTAAACTCTCATCTCTTGCAAGTGAAAATGTTTCTAAATTTAAAGATTTTAGAATAATTTGTAATAATTGATTATGATGTGCGCTTACATTTGCCACGTATAACACTCACTCAGCATAACCCTCACTCATGAGGACCTCGGCTTCAAATGCCTGATGTAAATAACAGTCTTTCTAAGGTCTACCGTTATATTTTATTTTTCTTATGTGGTCTTTAATTATTCGTTATTATTCCTATCAGATACATTTTTCTAGTCCACCAACCCATCCAGAATAATGTGTTGTTTCTGATGGTGCTAAAAGTTCCTCGATCACAGGTACTACATTAGCGCACCAAACTTGTAAAGTTATTGAGAAGCTAAAGGTCTCGGAATTCGCAGATCATCGATTGTTCACTCAAGGTTTTATCACCTGGACCTGAGCGAAAATGCTTTTATCATCTTCAATAAGGAGCAAAGGGTTAATTGCTACAATCGTCGTCATCTTCGAGTTAGAAGTTTAGAAAAAGCTCTTAAGGCTGATAACGTTCACGCTATCTATATGTTTTGAATCAAAGCATTTGATGAATAATTTTTTTCAAAGTCTCGAAAATAGGAATAACAAACTTAAACTGAAATACTCAAAAAAATTTTTTTAATTATTTGTGGTACAAAATAGCTGGAAAAGCATTTATCATTATAGTATTGTTATCTCACACATGTACATCCATATCTATATTGATATATAAGTTGATAAAGGTAACCAAATTTTAGTCATTCTCATAAGTCTTAAGTTTGTGAGTGGCCAATCTCCGAGGGAACTTGAAAACGGCCTTTTAGAAGTTGAGTAGAATAAGTTAGGATTTTTTTTACTAAGTCATGTTTTATTTGCTTAACATGACTCCTAAGTCATTTCTTTTGCAAATACGAAGTAGTTTAATAGGGATGTCATCTCTTTCCTTGGGAGAAGGGGACCGTACACAAATACATCTCTTCTAACCATTCGGAAAGGTAGGGGACAACCTTTACTATGCCGCGGTGACCAATTTGTTCGATCGAGACAAATTCTGCTATCTCAGATTGGATTTGTCAAGATTTCTGAATATTGTACTAATTTGATAAACATCTGCGTCTTTTTAGATTATTTAAACTCAAACCGTTGCTATAAAAATATGGAGAATTAGAAAATCTCTGAACTATGAAAATTAGAAAAAATTAAATATGGGGTTTACAAAATTTACTATAATTAACATGCATATAAAATAAATTACAACATTCAGTGTATGAACGACTGCATGAATTGATTGATAATTTGGATTCTATTTACTTTGAAAAATTCGCTCGGTCGGGCTTTTATATAATGCTGCGCACTCTTGCCAGACAATTAAATAGCGGAGTCCATCACGGCTGGCATTCGAAGTTTTCTTCAAAGGTGTTTAGTTTGGTTGATAAAATATATTTAATTTTATTGCTGGATTGACATGCCAAGCAGACGGTGCTCGCTTTCTAAAGTTCAGAAATGCTTGATGTCATATTTTGCTGTATACATTCACGGCGCGAGGTCTTATATATAACATATTGTGGATGCAAATGTAGAAGATGCCAATTGGTCATAAAACTTGGGCTTAATGCACTCTTGCTGGGCTTTTAAAAATTTCTCAAGGTTTCTTGGATATTACTAAGTGTTAAAAGTATTGCATTCAACTTGGAATATTTGTCGAATTAGAGATTATAATACTTTTGTGAAATCAGAGCAAGCTATAACTTAAGGTGGGTATATCCAGCAGGATAAAAATTGAAAATTGGCAACTCAAATGCAGTTTTACCTTCCTAAAATTGCAGTAATGTTAATGCACTATATGAAAAAATGAGCTTTAAATACAAATATTTTATTTGTTTTAAATATTTGTTGTGAAATTTTAACTTATATTGCCTGAAAAGTTAATATGTCAAAAGTGTGTCTGACAATCCCTCACTGAAAAGCAGGTGTGTTATGTCAAGCCTGACTGACTTGTTAGAGTTTTGTGCCCATGCAAGAAGTCACTTTTTGTGAATATGGAAATGGAATTGTTTTTTTAACAATTGCGTGCAATTTAAAATTTCTCACCTTATTTTGCAAGGAAATTGTATCATTCTGTGTAGAATGAATTTAATCGAACATTGCAATATTATTTTAATGTTCAATATAAATGTTTTTATGAAAATTGTTCAGAGTTGTGACATAATCCAACAATAATTTAATTGGAAAGCAGGTGAATGAAGTTGATACTCATCTTGTAAACCACTTGGAACGACTTGCCTTGGTAGATTTTCGGTCCAAAGAAGCTATAGAAAGGCTGAGTGATGCCATCAAATTTGCAGACCAACTTTTAGATGTGGACGTGAATCATGTCGAACCAATGGTTTCTCCACTTGATGACAGGTCTGCTTCTTTTGTTTAATCTCAAAGCTTATTTTCTAAGTATTGCACTTTCAGCCACAAGTTTATTTTTGGTTGATTAACAACAATGCTAACCGATGCACCGATTGAAATTGACGAAGAATTTATGAATGCCTCCTTTGCTCACTTCAAATAAAAGGGTCCTTCATCTTCGTGAAGATGTTGTCACAGAAGGCAACTGTAGGGATTCGATATTGAGGAATGCCAAAAAAACAATGGAAGAATATTTTGTTGCTCCTCATGGTCAGTTTGGTCTATAATATTAATATTTAAATAATATTAAATATATATTTTGTCTTGATTTGTGACCCAATTTTAATGTGTTTTTAGGAAATATTCCTTTGAAGAACAAAGAATAGGAAAGTAGAGGGCATTATTAATGAAAGTGGTGATGTAAATGTATTCATCAAATAAATTACTAAACCATTGTGTTTGAAGTGGCATTCTTTGTTTCTCTTCCAGGAATATGAATTTGAAAGGCTCAATATTTGTTCTTAACTGTTAAAAACATGATATTGGTTTTAAGTAAAGTTTAAGTAAAATAATTTTATATGAAAACTTTGTTAAATTTATAACTATTCAAATGACTTTTGGAACTAAATTCAGCTTCATAAAAATTCTGAAAGATGGAGACACGTTCCAGAAATGTGATTTTGGAATGTCCACCATATTTTGATCAGTAAGTGTTAGTGACAGTTGTGCAACGTTTAAAATGATGCTTTAGGTGGCTCATATTATTTTGAAGCGTGCTTGAAAGCAGGATTTGTGCAAGTCTTGCAATTGCTTTTTAATACTTTGTTCCTGTTGTGGTAATGCCATACGCTGACTAGTTCAGGATTCGATGCTTTTATCACAATTGTCATTGAAAATGTTTGCAGCCGAACATTTTCTATCTTTGGTTTATGGTCAGTGATGATACAAAAGTTCCAAACTGGGCTACGATTGATACTTATTTCTTGTATTTTTAGACGTGCCCGACAAGATTGCTAAGTGTGATAGAAATTGGTTACCAAAGTAACAATCTTTAACCTTGTTCGAACGGGTCTGAGTTCGCGTTTAAACCGTACGATAAGTACGTAGCTTTCAATTTTACTTTTAATTCTTTACCTAAACGACGTTTTAAACCTTTGTTTCCATTTTTACCGAGGGATAGGTATCAATCAGCTAAAAGTTTGAAGCTTGTATGTAGCTTCGAAATTTGGACGTTGTTATGTTTTTCTGTAATTTATTTGGAATTAATAAAACTATGAAGTGCTTGATAAAGTGTGTTTAGAAAACATCCCCTAAATGTTCGTTACCCTCTTGGTTTCTATGTAAGAGTCCTCTTCTCCACGATGCGGCTATCTCTAGCTGTCTTGGGATCCAGATAGCAGTACCATTATAGTTATCATGTGTTGGTAAGATCTTGCCATGAATACAAACCGTTTGATGGTTCCCATATGCTTACTTACCATTTTTGTATATTTGTACAAAATCCATCCATCCAACTAAAAGGCATCGTCACCCTTAGATCAAAATATTTATTGCTCAGACTTTATCTCTGGAGTGACGAAGTGCAAACATCGCCCCAGGACCACTTTGAGAAACTTAATCATGTCATATCAACTCTGTCGTCTGATGATTTATTTCGTTCGATCTAAGAATATCGCTATCAAAAATGTCAAAACAGTTAATTGTTACTAAATATATACATGCAAAAATTACAAAATAAGTTAAAAACTCTAGCACGACAAATAACTAATTATCGACCGAGATTCACGCGTTAATTCCCTCTGCGGAGTTTGGAAATCCACTAAAACGTTGGATCCGCAGATGAACCGGAGATCTTCTGATCCCGTGGTTCTCAGAAACTGCTGACACAGTGGTTGGAGAGGTAGCATGTCTTGCACAATGCACGAACAAAAAGTATTAAACTCTTATAGGAATCATTTCGTCCTGTGATGTCGACCCATTCTGCTTCTCCTGTTTTTGGCTCTTCTGCTGGATCGAAGCAAGCGAGATGGTCGGGCGCAAACAAAGCGAGCTCTGTTCTTTGTGCATTGTTTATTTGAGTAAAGCAGCTCTTCAGACACCTGGACACACCTACTTCTTGGACATTTACTACAAGGCTGATGAGTCTCCCAGTTGTAGAAAATGTCCCTAGAGAGGTCGATAGAAGAGAAAAGGGCTGATCCCGTGAATTCCCATTGGGAGATATCTCTGCGGTTGTTCAAACCTGGAGGTAAATAAACGTGCGTTATTGATGCGCGCATACGAAAGCAATTAAAAGCTGGTGAATTTTGAAATGAAATTATTTTTAAAGGAGAGAGGTGTACTAAAAAGTTGCCTATCCAAACCTATCCAAAACTTGCTTCCATCCGTGAGACTCGACAACCAAGCCAGGTGGTCAGTGGATAGAACAAATGCCAGGTGTCCGCCATCTCTCCTGCAGATTTCTTCTGCCTCTGTCCAAGTCATTTTCACTTTACTAGATAGGAAGCAGTTATCTCCATATAAAAGCCATCCTGCATAAATTAATTTCGTTACTGAACATATTGTAATAAGACAGCGTTTTGCATGAGGCGCCACCTACCTAAAGGACACGTTTTTTGACTTTTCTCCTCCAGGGATTCCTTCTTTTCTTCCGGTTTGTGACCGCTGGTGTTTGAAGTCCAGCCCCACTTTTCCCACTGCTTTCCATTGCATTTGAATAATTGCGAGGTGGAAACGTCTAGAAAGAGCAGGGACTTGGATGATGGATTGCACGGCTGAGGAATAATGGGCTGCAATTATTAAGACATTAATTAAACATTGTGATATATGGCATGGATCGATTTAATATAATTAAGTTTGATCACTTATGTATGGCAATTTGAAACCAAACTGAGACGTAGCTAGTAAGTGTGAGCAAAATATAAAAAAAACACGATTTTGAAACAACAATTGGACGTCAACTACGCCGAGATGATCACCGTTTGTTGAAATTCTCTTTTCCCTCCTTGATTAGCATTCATATTTTCTTTGTAGAACGACCAATCCGTCTCCAGATAATCGTCATCTTCATCCTCACTTGAATCTTCATCTAGATAGTCTTCATCTTCATAAAACTTGAAAAGCAATTTCGTGCTTTAAAATTGTCCAGACGAATTCAAATCACATACTAACATCTTCTAACGTGAATTGCGAATCCTGATTCGAGCTGAAATTTTTACTGGGACATCCCGCTAAAAATTGGTTAAATGTTAAACTCTAGTTAATTTTATTTCGACTTTATTTACTAACTTTTTGGATCTAAAATGTGAACAACTGTTTTGTCTTTTAAGCCAGTGACAGCATTCGTTGCATTAAAGAGATTTAATTTGATTTTTATCCCAGATTTCTTTTGCCCATCGCTTGCCAGTCGTAATGTCCAATCAGCCTTCATCGTACCTGACAAGGAATACTATTTAAAATAAGTCGCAATCTAAATTCATCGTCTTTTATGCAAATGAGAACTTTTTATAGGCGAGTGTTAATACTCCCAGAATTGAATGAATTAGGCTAATGAAAGCAGACGAAAAGCAAATAAAATACGAACTTGTGGGGAAAGTTATCGACCCATCGGATAGTTTCAGGTGCTCGGGAATTTCCTTGTCAGACAGATATTTTGCCTTGATCATCACAGAACTCGTTTCGGATACTAAACCACGCCTAATCACTGGAAGAATCAAGACGTCGCTGCTCTTACAAATCTTCAATTGTGACGTGGGAAACTCCACGATGGCCCATTCGAAAGAGAACCTGCGAGTAGTGGATTTTTAACGAAAGTCTTTAAACAGGAATCGGAATGACAAAACCAACCTCTGATTGTCGATGGTATTTTTGTTCGGATCCATGAGTTTGAAGCTGAAACTGTCGTTGGTGGCGACAGAATCGTTCTTGAGCACAAAGATGAGGTTATCATCATCGATATCCTTTTGAGTGAATCTTCTCCTCACCTGTCTACCTGAAGTATGGAACTCCAGGTGACCGTGTTTCGTCTTGCTTTTGATGTGATAGACGAGCTCTCGGTTAGAAAATGAAGAATGCGAAGCTTTTAAATGAGTTGGGTCGATTCGGAAAATGAATTTGTTGTCGAGGATAGCAAGATTTTTGTGAGGTGAAATGACGTGCAACTTTGGTGGAATCTTGGAAGCAGGCTGGATGAGGATGCTGAAAAAGGACGCTTTGCCATCGGAAGCACTCCTTGCCAATGGTGACTTGTCGATCGAAACAAAGAAAAGGAAATAATCCATCATAGAATCGTCGATCCGACTGCTTTCGTAGGAAATTAATTCGCTGTTAATGTCCTCCTGGGAAAACTCCCTGACCGGTTGCCCATCGATCAGAAGTCGTCCGTGCCTGGGGGGATCCACGACAACAAAATAAATTCGCGATGCTTCCACTCCATCACTCGACGCTCGAAGATTGGATGGAGTGAGGGCCACTCTGTCGCCGTGAACCACCATGAGGGGAACGCTAACATCCAAGCGTGGAGTTTCTAATTCGCCAGATTCAACGACGAACGTTCTTGAAGCCACCGTCGTATTAGTGCATTCGTTGAACACCGCTAATTCGAACTGATCTCCTTTTAACTCCTCGTGTCCATGGTAACATACGCGACCTTTGGCCAAATCGGCAGCTAGATATTTATGTCCCTGTTGACCTACAACTCCGAAAAGTGGCTGCTTCCTGATCGAGACGTACGAACAGGAATGATCCACTTTTTCCAAACCACCAAAGGAGTTTTCATCCAAGCAACGGAAAGATTGATCGCCGAGCGAGATACGAAGAGGCGGAAGAATTCTTTCTTGTTTTTTGACGTAAATGTTGAAAGCATGAATGTGAGGATCGTTGTTGACTTTGAACGTGAAACTGTCGTTTGGAAGGGTGCCATTCACAGGCACGTAAAGAACTCGATTCTCGTTGACGTCAAGTTGGCTGAAAAAGCTGCCCACTTCGAGCGACGTTTCGCTAGATTCAAGTTGCTGACCCAAGACTTTCAAATAGCCTCGCTTAGGTACTTTTATCAACTCGTATTCAATTTCATCCGGACTCAAGAATTCCTCAGAGACCATCAAGTGGGAAGAATTCAATACCGCAGGACTTTGGTCGGTGGTGAACAGACCAAGATTCTTGATCAATTTCGCACTTTTTGATTTCGATCCAATTTTCACAGAAACAGATTTCTTGATTGATCTGTTGTCATTTGCGAGTGAAAGAACGAAGTTGTCGTGAGAAGATTCAGATCCATCATGCTTGTACACCATGCTGATCTCATTCGAGATATCGGTTAAAGACAAATTTTGAAATCTTTCTTCTTTCATGTCTCGCTCGATTGAGTCCTGTTGAGGCCTCAGTAAGACAAGATGTCCGTGCGAAGGGGCTACGTCCAAGTTTAGTATGGATTCAATCATAGATCGACGCTTCTGGGGAGATCTTTCGTAGCGGATGGTGAACGGCGTTTGTCCCTTTCTGGGGACGTGTATGTTGTCCACTTTGAGGTGCAAACTGCTCTTTCCCCGATCCTTGAAAGGATTGGAAGACATAATGGAGTGGAATCCAAGCGATGCTGATACGTTATTGCCATTGAAGATGCTGATATCTTCCTCATCCCTTCCTTGCTGGTGGTTTCTGAAAGTTTTCTTAGAATTTCTTTTATTGACATTTCTATGGTTGCGCCTCTTGACGACGTTATCGGCGTAGGTTGGCATTGAAATGTTCACAAGCACTTGACCGACGCTCGAGTTATGCACTCCATCTGTGACGTAAACATGGAAAGAATCCATGAGGTTGCCCAGGTTGGTCCTACCGTAAATATTGCCGAGAGAATATCGAACGAAATTGTTCTTGAGATCCGACTTTGTGAAAGAGGCGATGGTTTTTTCGGAGGCCGCCACGTGACCAGCGTTTGACCTGACAACTCGACCCCAAGCAGGTGATTGGAGGATCACGAAGGTCATCTGATCGTCTGGAATCGATTCGGCGCTCGTCGCCGTTAAGATTTGCGAGGTGATGATGGCATTGCGCGTTATGAGATCGATATCCAGAGCTTTCTTGGTGACAATTAGGAGAGGCTTCTTCAAAGAAAAGGACAGCGGGACTTTGAAAAGACTCGTTTGGCAATCTCCACGGCGTTTTTCTGGGTAAAACGAAGACTCAGTACTTTGGAGAAGAAGAAAATAATCGTCCAGCTTATGATTGTGATGATGATGATGATGATGATAATCGGCAAACAATTTGAAGTTTACCAAGTGAGATTGTAACTCATCAAGTGAAAATGTCTCTCTGACTTCGTCATTTTTCCCAAGAACAAAAATGAATCCATTCTCAGGTTGTCTGATAACATCGAATCGAGCAGTCGAATTGAACGAAGGAGACATTTTTGACAAGAATAATTCAGGGTCAAGTAGGGTTGGAGAATTGATGGAAACAGACAAATCTTCGGTGACGAAGGAACGACTTTCAATTTGTGCTACGATATCGATGCGATGGACGGAATCTTTTGTGGAGAAAGAAACTCCGTCCTTGGAGCAGACCTGGTGACTATGTTGGTACCTGAAATTTTAAGTGCTCTTTGAGAATTCGCGGAATGTTGTCGACCGCATAATGCAATAACGTCTGCCTTTATAAAGGCGCCTATCAGCCCACCTGCCTTCTGCAGCAGTACGACTTAAGTTTTGATCAAGACTACGAAATTCACTGATAACGAACAACTTGGAGAAATAGGTTGGATTAATTAAGAAAAAAAAAAGGATTCAATGAGCAGGATATTTCAAATATAAAAACGTTTTCTCGATTTTTTCAAGTTTGAAAATTAACATTTCCTTTATCGCTTGAAATGTTCGAAGAAATGCATTTAAGGTCAACACTCGAAAGCTTTTTGATCCTCAGAATCTTTGTAAAGACTTAAGTTTGCTTTTATAAAAACAAAGATCGAATGATGATTGTGATGAGTATTGGTGATAAGAGATGCTAAAAAGGAAAGTGTTTACGAAACAACAATCAAGCGATAGATATTTCCTTGAAAGCGCGATAAACGAGTTGATTAATTTCATTTGAACCACCTGTTTTCAAGAAGGTTTTTCGTGAACAAGACATCGACGATTTAAAACGCAGTTTTTAGATGATGGAAGTTCAGGTTAATATTATCGGTCCGGCTACAATTGTCACAACAATTGGTGCGAAACTAACGGAATGTTTGGCCAACTGCGGATTCATTTGCTGGGAATCATTCGGAAAATGCCGAAAATCCAGCAAACGCTTGGCAATTTAATTCATCAATTTACTCGTTATAGCATTTTTATGTTTTTCGAAACAAAGAGAAAACGTGATGGATTGGAGAGGTTTTTCAGCATCGTGATGTAGTAAGAGGAACCAATACATCATCCAATGCATCATCAAGTGCTTTATCCAGATCATCATCCAATGCATCATCCAATGCTTTATCCAATTCCTTATTCAATTCATCATCCAATACTTTATCCAAATCATCGTCCAATACATCATCCGATAATTGGAGACACGAGAAGTTAATCGCTGAAGGATGACTAACGAATGATTAAATGGTTTAATTGTAATTTAATTACCAGTTTGCTTGGTTTTCATTTATGCGGGTTGATGCTTATTCGCAATTCACAACGACTCAAGTCTCTTAAACAGTTTTGTTTAACTTTCACTGAAAATCTTTTCTTTGATATTGTATATTTTATATTATAACTATGTATAATAATAATAAATTTTGAATAAATAAATATTATTTATTATTATTACTAAAGATATCGTTCTCCATCCTTCGAATAAAATCTCGCATAAAGGTTTCCTCTCGTTAGGACCACCATAAATAATCGAGTGGAAAGTCATAAAGGTTCCATAAATCAAAATGCTTCAAGATAACGCGCAACTTATGGCCATTTTTGTGGGAATTATCTCATCAGAGAAATGGCGAAATAGTCGTGAAAGTTCAAAATGCTGTGAAGTTCAAAATCAAAGCAAAAAAAATAAAAGAATTGAATTTTGTTCCTGCAATAATGGATTCCAAGAAGCATCATCGGAGCTGATTTATGGCTCCCAGCACATCAAAAAGACGGAGCATGAAATGTTTGCAGCCCAGTGGAACCAATTAGTTTTGCAGTGATTAATACATCCAAGTGCAGCGAACAAAGAGAATAAAACTTTAACTCACCAAATGTTTTTTGACAGGAATTCCTTGATGGTCCAACTCCTGTTTACCTTCACCACGGATCCGTCTCTTACCAGAACCCCGAACTCGGGATTGTTGAGGAGTACGATGTTATCTTCATCCGAGTGGTTATTTGAAGCGTTTTTAAGGAATTGGTTTAATAGCTTCGTTTCTCCGAGTTTTAAGAGAACTACCGATGAACTGAATCTCTTTTGATGCGGAAAATGGATCGTGAAAATTTGGTCGTACAGAGGCAGACAGCGAGGACACGTGAGGGAAAATTTAAATTCAACGGTTTTGTTTGACAGGCAACCTCCTCGTCCGAAACAGGATGGGCTTTTATAAGCGACGAGACCGTCGTTAATCATCTTCTGGTTGAAAGTTTCGATCAATTCATCCCGCCCTTCTTCAAAAAGTCCGTGAAGAATGTATTGTAATTGAACGACGGCTCCTGCTTCTTCGACGTTTCTGCCATTCTCAACGTGAGGTGGAGAAATGATATTGTATTGTATGTCGTCGACCAAACCATCCTCGACTGAATAGCACAAGTCGTGGTCATAGAACGTTCTTATTGACATCGCGCTCGACATTTCGGCAGTCAACTCGAGATCTGAGCACTTTCTGATGGCAAATTTCTCGTCAAAGAATGTCGAAGATTTGATATTTATCAATAACTTGACTTCCATTGATGAATTAGAATTTCTAACCAGGGCATGTTGCACTTTAAAATAAATGAAATCGGTTCTTGGAAGACGTGACTTTGATGTAACTTGGTAATAAATCAATTCGTTTCTAAGATGTTTTCTCGTGAAACTAGTTACAATCAATCCTTTGCTGAAGGGAACAAGTTTTCTTCTCAAAAGCCCGTGCTGAGGAGGTGTAATCAGATGAAACATCAATTCGTCATTGTCCTCATCCATTTCGGAAACAAGAACATCGATGTTATGCAACGTAAGAGGAGTTTCAATGTCCGAAACATTCAGTGGTTCGTTATTAACAATCCAAGGAACGGCTTGATCGATCGAATCTATAACCTTGATATCAATCTGAACTCTGCTCGACGTCACGTCGTTGAAAACTTTAAAAATGATTTTGTCAAAAAAATTCCTGTCGCCGTTGTGGATGTAAATTACTTTTCCAGTTTCAATGTCGGTGTAGTTGAAGTTGTAGACAGGTTTTCCATCCATTTCGAGTGAGCCGTTGTACGGGCCTCCCTTGACTTGAAGCATCACTTCGTCGGCATTGACTAGACCTACGTGACGTATGGAAAGGCTTCGAGAAAATCCTCGTCTCACAAGTATGTCTTTCTTCTCGATTACTTTTGGTTCCGATGACGAGATTGGCTTGATGAATATGGGGAAGCAGGCAGTGGAACTCTCGGCGAATTGAAGATCGATGGCCATCAAACACAACTCAACAGAAGACGGCTGAGAGAGCATTTTCGTCGGTCCCCTAAAAGCTATTTTCCTTCTCAAAAAATCTCCGTATTTGAAGCTGGTTATAGGACTCCACGGATCGCCAATGTGAACTAGAAAACCGTCCTGCTGCGAGGTATTGTTCCAGACACTTCTGAGAAGGATCGAATCTGCTGGTGTCGAGTCGTCTGTGACAACGAGGGTCTTGGGATGGATAATAAGCAGGGAGTATTGGCTCATGTGAATGCCTTTAGAAAGGCCCTGGCGAATTTCTGGAGGCTCATTAGGCAATGGCTTTCTCATCACGTTGATGATCGGCAGAAAATGATTCTCGTGACTTGGAAGACCTCCTGAATCGATTTCATATTGTATTTTCATGTAGCGGAACGTGTTGTCGTGGTCTGGAAGTTTTAGGAGGAATTCTGGAATCTCTCGACAAGAGAATGATGTTCTGTTGTCGTAACTGGGATGGATGAGATTTTCAGAGGACGGTTCGATGTCGAGCCTTGCAAGACATCTCGAATCCTGTGTGACGTGGGTCTGTATCCTTACGGCATCCTTTCCGATTCTCGTGTAAGAAGTCGATGCCAATATGGAAGGGATTGCAGACTCTTCGAGGTTTATTCGGATGCGCAGCTGCAGTTTGTGCTCCACAACTTGGAACTCTTGAAAGAGCAGAACGAGAAAGTGGACTTCGTCTTCTTTCAGGTAAGGATTTCCATCGTGGAAGTACCTGACGAGATTGGCAGGCGCTGAACAACTGAAACTCTGAAGAAAAAGGAAATTTTCTAAGGTTATCAGCTGAATGATGACCCACAACCTCGTATGCCTCGTAAGAAGTCACCTGGTGCAAATTTTTATCCATAATAAATTATGCAGCGAGGAGAAGTTTGCCAAGTGCGAAATTACTTTATCAATGTATTATTGCCAGAGTTATCATGTTCGATAGAGGCGGTTTAAACAGAAATAAACTACATTTTGAGATAAAATTTCGTTATGATCTTGTAATATGAAGTCCTCGCCGATTGAAAATTATCTATTATTTCCAATTTATATTTCAAGGTGCTATCACTTGTTTGTCATAAATCGTTAATTCCACTAATTTTATAAATTGAAGTTGTTCTTTTGTCTTATACTTCACAGAAGGTGAGATTACATGAGGTCTGATTGAATGTTCTTTCATTGTTCGATACTTTAAATAACAATAAAGCAATTAACTGCCATTAATCTGGTTTAATAAAACAAATTAACTCGTATAACAGATTTCCTTCGGACTCTCACTTAAGAATCATTTCGTTTTAAGGCCCGCAACCACTTTAATCCAAAGAATAAATATTCAGTACATAAATCCATGCAGGTGCTGAGGAGTTGCTCCAGATTTGAGAATCAGTGGGAGGCGCTCAAATTGAAAGCTTCTTATGATTTAGAAAGCAGTTCAGCTATTTATTTACTCAATAATAATAATAATAATATTATTATTATTATGCTTGATAATGATTTAATAACATTTAAATTAAATTTTTACTTTAATAAATTATTATAGTATTGTAAAAATACTATAAAATAATAAAAATGGTCGGTTTTGATGTAAAAATATTCTGCGCTTACGTTGCCCATTTTACAGTGGAACATTGGAATCTCATTCCACAATCACTTTTCCAATGATTATCACAAAGCAATTAATTAAGATTATTTTAAAATGATTCCAAAACAAATAAATAATTAAAAGACAACCAAAATAAAGCGATCGCAAATTGAAACAATCTTTTAGGAGTTAAGAACGATTTCAAGAGAACCTACCTGGGGTCTGACTTGGCCGGCCCTAAGGTTGGTGCCCGATTGTTGTTCGACGATGACGGTACAGTTGCTACGTTGATCCGAGAATGATTTGGGAAGGAATTGATTGACGGGCAGGAACGCATGACCTCCGACGTCCACTCGAACTTGGCTTTCGGATAGAAGAATGAAGAGCAAAAGAAAAAACGCTCGAAGAATCATCGTGCTTCAAGTAGGTGATAAGACGAACGAGAAGAATTGTGGCATCCTGCAACGAACGAATTCACTTTAAAATGCATTGTAAATAAATTCATAAATTAAAATCCGAACGATTTCACTGTAGTTTGATTTCATTAATATAATTATTAAGTTTAAAAGTTTAAGAGCAGAGGAAAAGTAGGGCGGCATTCGTCGATGATTGGCAAGCAGTACGTTGAATAAATCAAGCGTAGAACTCCGAACGGACAGGCGCTCCTCGAGGAACTGTTTATTCCATAAACACGACTCGGCTCGGTTAACCAGGTCTAATTGACGTTTTGAGTTTCGCCAGAAGAAGACGATCGCTCGACTGCAACCACAACTTTGAGGAGTGGTCGTTGAAGCCAACCTCCCACTTCTTCTTGTGGATTCGAAACACAATCACAGCTCGTGCGGCGCAATAAATCTCTTGCTAACCAGGTGTGAAACAATCCACGTAGATTGTTGGTTCGCTCATCATTATTCACAAAACTTCGAGTGTATCAGTCCCGAGTTATTCTACTAATTAAAGGTCGATTTGTTCGCACAAGGACAAATCTTATCATTCATTCCCGCTCTCAAATTCATTCATTTCTCCATCCACATTCGTTCGTTTGTTCGATCAATCCATCCTCATATTTAATCATCCGGCCATTTGTTTGTCTGTTTAGGTGCAAAACACATCCACAGGTGAATGAAACATCAGTTGTGACACTTCAATGAGGAAACTCTCTGATTTCAGGTCGAAATTAGAAGTGAGTTAGGATCGTTTGATTCGACGATCTAGATAAGATTAAGCCTCATTCTGTTCGACGTTCGCACTTCATTTGTCACAAGAAAAGTCCAAACAGGTGATGAAGTACGATTGACTTTGAGATACACGTCGGTTGTCAGAGGGAAGGTTTTTAGTCACGAATTGCTCTGGCAGAAATCATGAAGGGTTTCAGTTCGTGGAGTCCTCAAATTTCTGGAGGACTTAGAAAACTCGGTAAACATGAATTAATTAAAATAACTTAATAACAATTTATGAATTAAAATAATTAATTTTAATACAGATTTTGAATTGGTACGAAGTGACGAAATATTTTTCCTACGACAACGAATTGAAATGGAAGGTTGAGATGGGACAAGGAATTGGAATGAACCTTCACAACGTTCATTAACGAGATGCTAATTGCTCGAACATGTGCAATCCAAACGTGTTGATTCACACCTACATGTGGTGTCCGAAAGGCGATCGATTATGTTCAATTAATCATTATTTTAATCATTTGTTTATCAATGTGCAGCTTTATGGCCATTCGCCGCCAGTTGCGATGAAAACGAAAGGAAGCGCAACAATTCAAAACTGCTAAACTTAAAATCGACTTCACATTTGACTCACCTTTGAATAGATTCGAGAGAAATGAATCCAAATACACTTCCAAAGAATCGATAAATCTGTTAGTGGAGAGCATTCATCTTCGAGAGTTTCATTGTCAGTCTCTATATTCTATGAAGATCCATTCACGATGGAACAACAGCCTTCAATGAACGTTGAATACATATCAAGAGATATGCTTATATAGGCCTACCTAGACAGAAGCCGGTGCATAGTACGTGTATAAGGCCGTGATATCCTCGGGCACCTGTTTAGCATAATCGTAATTATCGGATGTGATCAATCCTTTCAGAGACAAGGGTTTAATTCTCAAGTGGTTATGCAAGACATTCGAATGTTGTGCCTCGATGTTTGCTCCTCTAAGATTGGCTAACCTCATCTCGAATGATTGAACGAACGAACGAACGAATGAATGAATAAATCAGTGAGTGAGTGAGTGAATGAACTAATGAATTGTCAGAATATAGTAGAGTCTTCTGAGGAATTTCTATTAAGAGCCAGGCAAGAGCAACGATAAAACTCTCGAATATCCGATTGTTATTAATTCACATGGCGGGGTATTTTTCAATCGTAACTTTGAAATTGTCATAAATGCTGCCCCACAGGAAATATTCTCTTTATGCTTGGACGTCGTGTGACAATCAAAATGACGACGTTGCTTGACGATGGTGATGATGATGATGATGATGATGTTCATGACAACGACGATGATGATGAAAGATACAGAATTGACAGGGATCAACAAACCTGGATTGCATAACAATTGCTTGGTTGTCAACAGCTTCTGTTTATCAGTGATTGCTTAATTCATTCAAAAAGTGTCGGTCATGATGATGATCTTCTGGAGAATGTCAGATGGCTGGGAAGTGGAGAGACATTAACTTCTTCCAATGCAACAGATGGCAGGATTGTTAAATATGCACCGACAAGTCCCATGAACCGATGGAAGCATGGATCGGCGAACGAATGACTCAAAGAATGAACGAAGAATGAAAGAACGAACGAATGAATGAATGAATGAATGAATGAATGAATGAATGAATGAATGAATGAATGAATGAATGAATGAATGAATGAATGAATGAATGAATAGATGAATGAGTCGGTTACGAAGTAATTATAAAGTTATTTACAGCTTTAGAAAGATGAAAGAAATTTAAAATGACAAAAGGCTAGGTTTTATCACCGTCCCGATGTCATCATTTGATCTCACTCGGGAGTTTGTTACGTCATCAAGTGACACATTCAAATGTTCTTTGTTTGTTTGTTGTTGTTGTTTCCTTTTCAAATTTCGGACGAACTTAAAATATCGCCAGAGTTGCAAATGCATCTGAAAGCTTTGACACGAGGTGAGAGCTCTTGCAACTATGGCCATGATGCTGGTGACGACGACGACGACGACGACGCTGATGATGATACGATATCATAGTTCTATTACACGTATACTACTAATATATAATGAGATACTTCCAATATAAAGCCACTAAATACTTCGATAACCCACTGAGATCTTTCCGGTAATTGTATTCATCGGAAGATCACCAATAAGCTGTGGTTCGCCACTTCAATTACTTGACACTTGGGACGTGAACGACAATAAAAATCTCAAACACGCTAACAATGGTTGCAACAACACGAATGAAATGAAATTATAAAAATAGCAACAACAACAACGGCAATAATATCAACAATAAAAATGACATTATTATTATTATTATTATTTTGTTAGATTTTTTATTGTAATCATAACAATAACAAAAAAAAAAATAACAATAAATAGCATTCGAGCAAAACTCCATCTAGGTTGGGAACTAATATCTCAGATAAACTAAATTGAAAAGTCATCATCGTCGTCGTCGTCGTCATCGTTTTCTTCAATATCACGATGTACTTCAATATTCTAATTATTTAGAAATTACATTAAATATTTCAAGGCCAAGGAGGCAGGGATTGAAATAATAATATAATATAATATAATAATTAGCTCAATTAATTGAGAATTTATTGTTAATTATTGTTTATTTGGCTGAAATCATTTAACCATTTAATGACAATTATAAATTTAATAAGATTTATTTCACTGTTTTAATTCACGGGTCGAACAACTTTTGGTCAGTCGAGTTGCAAACAGAATGTTTTGTTGTTGCAGTAGTAATAGTAGTAGTAGTTGTTGTTGTTGTTGTATTCGTCAGGGTTTCTTTCATCCTCGTTTCCTGTCTTCGTTTCATATCGAAGCGAATAAAATGAAAAAATCCTGAATTTCACGAAATTGTCCACCGTTAATGTAATTAAATTTATTTGTTTATTTAATAAATTAATTTAAATTATTTAATCACAAAAAATTAAACACAAATTGCATTTTTAAATACTTGTAAATTTAAAGAATCTGCTCATTCAAATTAGAAGAGGTGTTCATCGTTGTTTGATTATTTCAGCCTTTTAATGTAAATGTATATGTAAATTATGCTGAATCTTACAATGGCGGTGACCATCGATGAGTTTTAGAAATTCATTTCTGAGAGTTTTGTTTGCCTTGCAATGAAAATGAAGAAACAATACATGAATGATGTTGCAAAATCTTAAAAAAAAAACCTTGCAGTGTTTCAGAGGCAGCTCTGGGAGGAGACGGAGAGCCTTGACTGACATCTCTGGAAGATAAATTTCAGACTACAGCCATGGTCCTTCTCTAGCCATTTCTAAACATTTCCAGTTACGACAATCCTCGGCCTCCAAAAACTCAAGGTTCCACTCAATTCAACCTTTTAGACCAGCTTTTAGTCAGTGAAAACTCATTAAACTTGGCTTGAGACGATACTGGTTGAGTTTTGGTAAAGCGCTTCTCCAATGATTGAACCACCATTACGAAGCACATAAACCATACTTTACTTGTTTGTTTTTGATTTTCTTATTGGGATAATTCCCTTGGAAGGGAATCGTCTCTGACTCTTTCACCTGATTTTCAGATTTCTCTCTTTTTCTTTCTTTCTTAAGCTTTAAGAGGAGAAGCATTTTATGTACAGTTTTTAGGATTATTGAAATAATTGCGATCATCCAAATAACAATTAATAGTTTATTTTTTGCGTTTCCTCCGATCCAACTTGGAAAATAAATATTGGAAAAAGATGATGAGTTAAATTTGAAAGTCAACATTAATTAAAAGACCAAAATTATTATTCTGTAAAGCATCACGAACCTCCTACAGTACAGGACCTAGACGTTTGAAGACAGCGATGATAATGATGATAACGACGATGATGACTACGATGATGTTGATGTGATGATGATGATGATGATGATGATGAAGTAACGTTCATGCAGGCGATAGTTGATCAATAGGCTCCTACGTTTGACCTGATTGCAATCGCACAACATTCTCAACAAGTTGAATTCGTGATTAGAAATGGAACGTTCTATCATTTTGTGGCTCTTTTTTTGTCATTTGTTGGTGAGTTTATTGAAATTAAGGTGAAAACTAATCTTAATATTCAATATATACAAAATATGTTCAATTTATCAGTTCAATAAGTTTAGATTGGATACAAATTTATAATTGTATTGATGACGATTTTATAAAGCCTCACTTCTTAAAGCCCAGCGATGATGATATTTAGTTTAAATATTTAGTATTTATTTATTTATACATTTAAGCAGAAATTAAATTATAATCCCTCAAAGATGGACACGAATGATAGTTAATTAAGTGAATTTTAAAGTTTAACAATTTAATAATTGCACGTGAATTCTTGATGGAAAAATGCATGCCTCATTGGTCAGAGCGGTAAAGTTGGAATATCGAGATTTAAGATGAAAACTATCTAGTGTTTTTTTTCTTATCGTGACGTGTTTCACGTTTCCGGTGAATGACACATTTTAAAAAATTTAATTTACGACCCAATTTCGTTTCTTTTGTTTCTTATAAATTGATATTTAGCCAGATAATTTAAACTTCAAATAAAATTCAATTATCTTAACTTGACAGGATTAATTATGAATATAGATATTATTATAATATAAATTTTGCACTATATAATTATAATATTAAAATAATTATAATTAAATAGTGCAAAATCTATATAATAATAATATATATATAAATATATCTATATTATAATAATATCTATATTCATAATTAATCCTGTCCTATAAATCCAATATTTTTGCATTTATTTACAAGGAATAATTTTATTTACTTAATTTCATATCAAAACATTGCATTTATTTCAGTCTTCTTTTGTTGGGTCTGAAGAAGTTGTAAAGGAAGGTTTGAAGTTGATTTTAATGAATATTAATATTAATGTATTTTAATAAGTGGCGAATAAGAAAATAATAATAATAATAATAATAATAATAATAATAATAATAATAATAATAATAATAATAATAATAATAATAATAATAATAATAATAATAATAATAATAATAATAATAATAATAATAATAATAATAATAATAATAATAATAATAATAATAATAACAAATAAGATTTAGTATTAAAAACTATTAGATGCAAGCTGTGGGAAAAGTTTGGATGGAAACAATTGGCCGTGGTTGGTCAGTTTGGGAACAAATGAATCTTCGAAAATGGTTCATTTATGTACAGGTTCCCTAATTACTCAACAGTGGGTTCTTACTGCGGCCAACTGTTTCGAGTGAGAACAGAAATATTTTAAAATAATATATATAAAATAATTTATAAAATAGTTATTAAAATCATTATCAACATCATTTGAGATGTCAAATTCGGCCAAAATGTTGCAATTGAGAAAAAGCCCTCACCTCGGTGACTTCAGGGGAAAAGACTAAATATTATTAAACTATTTGCATTAGTACAATATTGATTAATTATGATTTGATTAGAAAAGATGGAACGGAAAATTTTACGTCGATGTGGAGGGTGAAACTTGGAGAAAAGGATGTGAATTTCGAAGAGGCATTTAAAGTCGAGCAGATTGTTAAACCAAAGCTGAGAAATGGTGGGTGTATTTGGTGCTTGTAGCTTTGTTTTTGTTTAATAGTAATTCATTTATTTATTTATTTGACGTGTTTCGTAATCCTTGTCGGAGCTCACCGATCTCAACAGGAGTCTGCAGGTTCTTTCGGCCTCCTAATGTTGCCGAGGTTTTCAGGTTGCAACCCGAGTCGAATTCTCCCTTGGGAATACTCTTTCACATATCATTCCAGATAAGAACCACAATCTCCCATCCCATCCCATCAACATAAGCTCCTGTGCACCTCCTTTCTGATTCGATATTGATTCCTTTTTCTTGATTCCCTCTTTCTGCTTCTTTTCTTTAAACTTTTCATGGGTTCTCCGGACTCATACCGTCACATCGAAGCATGTATTCCTTTATAACATAAAATTCGGTCCTTATCTCTCCTGAATTTCTTTACTTTAGGTTTTCTGAACACCGCTCCAATATGGACATGGCCTGATATGCCCACTTTTGTGGGCCACGACGCCATAATTCATTATTCCTTTGCATTTATCAAAGATATGAATGATCTGAATTCAGATCACCGGAGTCTCTATCATCGACTGCTTTGCTTTGTGAATGGAAAACAGCAACAAACATCTCTTGTGCAAAACATATAGAGTCTTGGTGTTTAGTCTTGTTTAGCTTTCCTAAGCGATGCCAAGAAAAGTGGACAAGAAGGGACTGAATCACCATTATACATTTCTTACAATAAATGTCACTTTGCAGAAGATGAATTTGGAAGTGACATCGCTCTTGTGAAGTTGGAGAAAAGTCTGAATTTAAGCGTCGTTTGTTTGCCTGAAGGTGAAAAAACCAACACAGGTGATCAAATGACACTTGCCGGCTGGACAGGAACATCAAAAAGCGGTATTGTATTTACTTAACAACTCAATCAGTTTGAATATTTACTGAAATGAATTTTGAGGGAATTAATTAAATTTGTATCAACAATTGTTAAATATAAATATAAAGAATTCAAGATATCCTTGATGGACAATGAACAATGTGTCCAAACATATCTCGATAAAAACAAAAAGAACTACGAAAAGGACGAGAGACAATTAAAGGAAATGTTGTGTGGAAAGCCTCAACAAACCGAAAAATGTGAAGTGAGTTTTTATGACATTTGTCGCATGAAACAACCTGCATCACTTAAACTATTAAACTGAAATTTGAATGGTTAACTGACAGGGATATGCAGGTGGACCTCTCATGAAATCTACTGAGGGAAGTTGGAAAGTTGTTGGAATATTTTCCATAGCAAACAGCTGTGGATCTGAAGGTCTTTTTACTGATGTATCCAAATATTTGCAGTGGATAAATGCAACTATTGGCTGATGCATTGGCTCTTGAAAGCTTTTAAACTTAGATAAACATTTAATATTTATCCATACCTATGCATATGAAACTTTTGGGATTGGGATTATGCCTTAAAATTAAAAAGCATGGAAATATGGCATATTTTTGGATTTCTAAACCTGGGCTCGCGACTCACAGTTGCTTTGCCATGGATCATGAGTAGTTAAAATCAGTTGGTTTCACGTTAAACATTCACTTTAAAAAGGATAGTGAAACCATAAATCAAAGCAAGAAAAAAATCCGATGCGCAAATCAAAATAAGACCGGTCGTCAATCATTTGTGAGCGCAATACAAAATATGTTTCAAGTAGGGAAGAATTTCCCCCTCCAAGAGACCATGCCCCCTTACCCCGACTTTTGAGAAGCAAAATGTTTACCAAACCATCTGTGGCTTTGTCCCTTCTTCTTTGGAAAAATCTGAAATTTCGTCACTGATTGAAAAATTTTGAAAATGATGATACTTTGTTCTAATTAATTAATTTAAATATTACTTATACCGACTACTAACAGAAAGACACAACTTAAGATGTATTTAGTATGGGGTGTGCTAACGTTGAGCACGCTTTCCATTCATCGATTTTGCTGACAAGAGATGTCATTTGCGATTTTTAACATGTGATGCGAGGACAGATGTTTATAAATTGTCGTTGCTTTTTCGTTTCTTATGCAAATACTTGTGAATGTTTCGCTTCTTATTGATTTTACTAGCGAGAAAATGCCATTTACTGCGTTTAACAGGTGGTACGGCACGCATACAAGTGTTTATAAAATCTCTTGTTTGTGAAGATGAGGTCCTACATGTTAAAGACGAAATTCCTCCAAGCAAAAAACTCCAGCCGTATTCGGGGCTCCACAACTCATTCCGTTAAATATATCGCGCTGCAATAATTAATTAAAAGTACATCTAACAACGCAAAGATTTCTTTAAGCAAGAAAAGAGGTGTGTATTGGAGAACTATAAATCCCTTATTTAAGATTTAATGTTTTAAAATAACTTTAACCACTGGCTAGGATTTTAAAATTGGCCGAGTTGGGGGACAAAATGTACTTACATGGTTGGTGATGACCTTTATCTTTTGCTTTTTACACCAAAAGTAGTTCACCTGTGTGAAGGATACTTGAATGGCGTGGCGTGTGTGCTAGGGTCAACAGCAAGGTCAATTTGACCCAGTCACAATAAAGTAACATAAATAAAAAGAAAAGTAGCAACCCCGCAGCTGAAAATTCGTCTGAATTTCGGAGATCTCTGGTAATTCTTTACTTAGATTTCATTGCGTCTTCTTTTAGAGGTCAGATTTTCTGTAGATAATTATTTAATGGCACGTATTTATGAACACATTTCCATCCAAGTAACATCCTATTGGGAGATGTTCCGTTAGACTCGCATTATTTTAACTTGAGAAATTTTTTCTATGAATGAATATGCTCCTGGTCGCCATTTACATTATCCGCTATTGTCATTGTGTAGTGCATGTAATCCAAATGAACTCTTTCCTCCATAAGACTAAATTCGGAAGTTATCCTCCCCCTAAAAAACCCTATTTAAAGGTACGCTAAATTTATATTATTAAATATAATAGCTTCCGCTCTGAAGACCGTCCTCTTCAGGAAAAGTCATTCTCGCTCCCACCAGTGGCCTTGAAGTACACCGACATATGCCACTTTAATGAACTGAATTATTATTATTATTATTATTATTATTATTATTATTATTATTATCCCCAGTCTCCCCTATCCGCAAAATGAACATTAAATCTTTCACAAACCTTTGGACATTAAATTTTGCTAGGATAAAAATGTTTTCCTTCATCTGTCTAAAGCATCTTTTGACATACTTGAAGATTTTTCTATAGAAATCTGAGACAAACGTGATAAACACCGGATATAGCATTGTATCATATTGATTTAGCAGGAATTTTTTACTTATATTAAGGTTTGTACAAGTAAAAGTTTTATAACTTTGAAGCGAGGTAACCACGCCCCTCTTGCATGTCTAATTTAACGTCCTGTTGGTTAAGCCTATTAAAAATAAGAACTAAAATATCGCTTTTGTTAGGCATTCAATATCTTAAATATTACAGAAGTCAAACATTTTAAAGTTCAAAGTTTTCTTGTTTGTTTGGCCAAAATATTATGACAATTTGCATACGTTTTAACTTTTAAGCGAGGTGACCACTCCGTGCTTGTACTATTTACAAAGTGGAGCTTCTAATTTTGATTCTAGTCCTTTCCGCTCCGAAGATATTGACGTTCAAAAAAGTTTGCCGACAGTTTGTCAACTGAACAGGCAATTCAATTCAACTTAAATTGTTTTGGAAAATGATACGGACATTGAACGCCAAGATCCCGAGTTTCTTATACAATTGTAGCCGTTTGTTTTGTGCTGCAGCTCGAGAACACAAAAATCAGATTTTTCAACATCACGTGAATGAAGTTGCATTCGATTGGGATTTTTTGGTTAATGATGAGAATCGATCAAAAATACAGCAAAATATCACTAACAGAAACAGCCTAGGGAATATCGATAAAGTTGTAAGTTGAGAAAATTATTTGTGTTTTGAGGGTTTGTCTGAACCAAGTTTTATTTTTTGCCTAAGGTTAAGTTGTACAACAAACTGTCCCAACTTCAACCAGATACTGAAGAAGTAAGAAAGTTGTTATTTGTTTAATTTCATGTTTATAAATCTAAGGATGTTTTAATCTGTAAATATGTGCAGTTTAACACAACAAAACAACAGCTGATGCAGCAAGCTTCTGACATACCAAACTTGACACACCCCAAAGCAGTAGGTTTTATTTAACATATATAAATTGAACAATAATGTTGGTTGTAAGTTATTTCCAATTGAGTTGATCTTATTATAGCCTATTGGTGATATGGACCAAGCAAGAACAGTTTATGTCCATGGTAAAAGAAATGGTAATGCGACGTGAGCACTTATTTAGAATTTTGTTGAAACAGTCTGGTTCTTAATTTATTTGCAGAGTTTGATTTCAAACCAAAGTCAGTGGTGGAGTTGGGAGCTATGAATGAAAAGCTCCTGCAGACAAGGTATATGCAAAGAGGTGGAAATGTTGGTTATTATGAACTACTTTAAGTTTTAAATTCAGTAACGTGGCACTGTTCTCTGGACCTCGAACTTATCATCTCCTCAAAGAGTTGGCAGATCTGGAATCAGCCCTTGTCAAGTATACTTTTGACTACCTCATGAAGAAGGTAAGCCCTTAGATTTCTAGCTTAGATTTTTCATATTCATCATTAGCAATTTGGATGCAGGGATTCAACATTCTTTCTGTTCCCGATTTTGTACCAACAAAAGATGTGGTGAGAAATTAATTATATTTAAATAAAATTAACAAAAATAACCTGTAAGTTAATCTAAACTGAAGGAAAGATGTGGCTTCAAAACTTCAGGACTGAGAAACCAAGTCTACAAAGTTGCTCCGAATCTGTGTCTTTCAGGAACTGGTGAAATGTCTGTGGCTTGTGAGTTTCAATTTCTTGTAATTCATAGCACTGCCTTAGCAAAATTATTAAGAAAAGTCTTGAAAGATATTATATTAGTCAGTAATGTTCTGAATTTTAAAGCTTTATTAATTTATAATAACTTTTTAGCATTCCTGAAAGATGAGGTCATACCTGCAGAGCAACTGCCCATGAAGTCAGTTTGAAATTATGTTTCTCTGATTGAATCATGTCAAGTAATCTTTCACCTTCTTGGGTAGATTGGCCACTGTGAGCAGGTGTTACAGGGCAGAGACCTCAGAATCTGAGAGGGAAAAGGGTCTCTACAGGGTTCATCAGTTCACAAAGGTCTGAACAAAGATAAATTTGAATCAGTAATTATAATAAAGTTATAATTTTCAATTGTCAGGTTGAAATGTTTGGAGTGTCTGAAAGTCATCAAAGTGATGAATTGCTCGAAGAATTTCTTGAACATCAGATAAATCTCTTCTCAGGGCTTAACCTTCATTTCAGGTTTTATAAATTACATGTGCAAGAAATTAATGAATAAATAATTTTGTTATGAACATAGCAGAGAGAAGATTGATATTTAAAAATTATTTAATCTTTAAGAGTCCTTGACATGCCATCTCAAGAGCTTGGGGCACCAGCTTTTAGAAAGTACGACATTGAAACTTGGTTGCCTGCCAAAGAATTCTGGGGAGAGGTTTTCAAATTGATGGAATTGAATTATTCAATATTTTTGCAGTTTTGCTCAGATCTCTTGTTTCCTTTAGATATCGAGTGCATCAAACTGCACGGATTATCAAAGCAGGAGACTGAACGTCAGGTGTCGTTACAATGCAGCACTTAATTTCTGCCACACTGTAAGTCCAATTGAACTGCTGCCAGGCAACCATCAAATGAGTCTCAATTTATTTCCTGTGCAAATATTTTGTTTTATTGAATCCCCTTCTAAGAAATTGCCTTGGATAGAAATCGGGTGATGGATGAACAGGGTTTTCCACTTTGAATGGAATGATAACTTATGCAATGAATCATATCTTTGTAAGCCTCAATGATCTCCTTCCACACATTGGGGGAAGCATGCCACCCAATTGGCTCAACAGAGATGGAATGCATGTCACAATAATGGCAGTGGTTATAATGCATCATGTTTGGAACTGAATTTGCATTTGAAATTAATGACTCAACAATATTGTAACAACATTAAAGAAGAATTTCCAGTATAAACATACATCAAAGTTCAAGAACCACCGTAACCTGGCAGTTTAAAACTGTCGGAAACTTTTTAATGGATTCACATTATGTCATGATGTTACATAGACATTTAATTAGTCATAATAAATTATTATAATCGATCAAACATTAGGAGTATTTAATCGTTTTAGGTAAATGGCACGGCATGTGCAGTTCCGAGAATGTTGATTGCCCTGATGGAAGCAAACCAGCAAAAGGTTGCCTATGAAATGTCACTTTTTAGCATGAATCAATGAATAATAAATAAGATATAATAATTAATAACATATAATATTTAATAACATATAATAATTAATAACATATAATATTTAATAACATATAATATTTAATAACATATAATATTTAATAACATATAATAATTAATAACATATAATATTTAATAACATATAATATTTAATAACATATAATATTTAATAACATATAATATTTAATAAAATATAATAATTAATAAAATATAATAATTAATAAAATATAATATTTAATAACATATAATATTTAATAACAACCACAACAAATCTTTTGTAGGACGGTTCCATTCTCCTGCCTAATGCCCTCGTTCCTTACATGGGCAACAAACAAAGAATCAATTGCAACAAACACGCACGCAACGAATGACGTTTCTACTCGAAAGCCATATCTCACAATAAACGTTGTTCATCGACTCAATATCAACATGCCTCCTGTCAGGGAATGGGTTAGGATGGTCCAATGGCCAATGTTCGATTAAAATAATGTTTATGAACTTTTATCAACTCACTAGTTTGATCTCATTTAGTAAAGAACGCATAATTTACAATAAAAATATTTATAAATGAACAAAGGCAGAGGAGAAATGGCATTACATTGAACCATGCATATTAATTATTATTAATAATTAAAACCAGATGAATAACTGGACAAAAATTTACAATGTTATGACCTGGAATGCAATCGATAGAAGCATAAAATAAATGAAGCAAATGCATCCACCACAAGACAATGCATTCCAAGGAACTCAATTAGAGAGGGGAGGATTCAGCCAAGTAGATCTTGGATGTCTTTGCTGGAGAGACTCTGAGTAACTTGCGTGTTGCCAGCAGGAACGGTCGGGGTTGCCGAGTTGTTGAGCCAGTTGTTCGGAGAACCGTTCGGGTTGTTGTTGTTCTTCGTAGGAAAGTTTGTAGGAGATGCATGCATTACTGGAACCATTGTAGACATGGGTTGATTCCTGGTAGTCTTCGGAGCAATTCCCGTTTGGATACTGTCGAAGGCAGACGATCTTGCGGGGTTGATCGCTCGAGTTTGAGAAAAGCCGGGCACGGCGTTGACGGTATAGTTCGGAAATACCGAACTAGAAAATCCTTGGCCCGGTAAAGATGTTAATGTCTTGAATGGTGGAGTTTGTGATGAAAGCATGGAAAGGTTGTTGTTGATGAGGGTCGATGTAAGATCCTTTGGAACCGTTTTGGCCGTCGTCGATTTCGATGCAATCGGCCGTAGGGGAACTTCGGATGTTTTGCAGCGACTTTGGAACTCCTGTTCCCTGGCTAATTTCTCCTTTTCCTCCATTGTAAGAGTTACCTGCATAAAGATGAACATTAAGCTACTTGTGTGTTTTGAAAGTGGTTAGGTGCATACTGCTTTCTTGCTGGATGTTTTGACCGAGCTAGGTTGCTGGCTGGTGGCGATAGGATCATCAAAAGGGTTGAATGGTTTCAGCTGAGAAAGACCATTCTTCTGCAATAATTGGTATCAATGTGTGATAAAGAAGATTTCTTGAAATTAAGAAGAAAGAAATAGTCAACATCACTCTGATGGTCAGAACTGCCTGTTCCTTGGATAGCTTCTTGAGCAAACTTTTGCAGTGTTCTGCATGAGACAAAAATGAACAAAACTAGTAAATATTACTAAATTAATAATTTATTGCAATATATTTTAAATTTATAGATAAAACTGACTTCTGTTCTTGTTGCATTGAGTCAAGCTGCTCTAGTTTGGTCCTGTGTTCAGTTTCAACCTGAGACACCATTTCCTTGAGAACAGACATAAAGGAATTGAACTGAAAACATGCAAAAAGGATGTTAAACATCGTCAATCACCACAAATTGTATTTTATAATCCTAATCAGCACCAACCTGAGACAGATTCAGAGTGCTTTCAATACAAACTGGAAAGAGGAATGGCAGAATTTTATTGGCAAGCATCTCCTTTGTAATTCCAAGTTTCTTGTGGGTCAGAGCAATCTTATAAATACCTGTGTAATGCCATCTGCATTAGAATTATTACAACAAATACTGAATATGTTACAATTTAGAAACCCAAAATGCTCATGAGGATGGCAGGTTCCTTAGAGTTGATGGTCTGTAGGACTGGAAGTACTTCATCAATCACATACCACTTGTCCAAATATTCCAACAGCTTTCCCAGGCAAATCAGGCAATTCACTCTTATCTGAGAATGCATAATAAATATTTTTAAAAAATAATCAGATTTAAAATTTTCATGTTAGAAAAGGCTGTTGGAAAGAAGCTCTACATAAGTATTTAACAAAAAGAAAAAAAAACTTAAGACACATATTATAAACAAATTATTTTATAGCTGTAAAGAAACTTGCACTGAGAGAAGTTTGAGAGAGGCACAACTTGCAAATTCTGGGAATGATAGAGTTCTTGAGGGAAGTATATTCCACCAAACCAGCAAAAGTTGGCATGATGTTGAGACACATGTCCTGGCAACAAATATATTATCATATATTTGATTTCTAACTTAAGGCATTCAAACAAGGCTTGAAAATTATGGCACAAACGGTATAATAGATCATTGTTCTCGGCATTATTATTACAAAACTCCTGATATTACCAACAAAACCACTAAGTTTTAACTTTGAAACTGTTGTTAGTCAATAAGCAACAAAATAAATCAATGTAACACCTGCATTTGGGGAATATTGACTTCCAGAGCCCTGGATATGAGGGGCAGAATATAATTCCTAATATCTGATTGTGAGGTCTTGTTCAAAAGGAGGGTCATATTTTGGATCATTATTAACATCACCTGGTGGAATTAAAATCATTATGCAATGGTAACCATAACATCAGCAACTGATATAACAATACCTGGATAGGTTCAGTTATCTTAAAAAGAGGAATAAGAACAGGTAGAACAGAAGTGGTGTATTCTTCGTTGGACGACATCTTTGCAATTTCAAAGATTGTTGGCAGGATGAAGGGAACCATGTTTGGATTGTGACATTCCTTTTCAATGGAAGGAAGAACTCTTTGCAAGTTCACCCTCTAAAATTATGTTTTCATGGTTTGTAATTGATCATTATTAACTGGTATAAAATTAAATTAAATAAAATAATTTTAACCAAAAACTCTTAAGAAGAAAAAGACTTCAGTTTTTAAAAGTTTTAAAACAGTCACTCAAAACACTAAGATTTGCTTCAAAACCTTTGGCAGCTTTGAAACAACAGGTGTGAGATCTTTGAAGAATTGTGACTTCTGAAGGTTGTCCTTTTGGACGAGGAGATCGAGATATCTGAGGGTCACCACGCCAACCTCTTCAAAATATGGAATCTGAAAGAGGTTTTATCTCTCATGGAAGACGTGAAATAATCACAACTTCTCGAATTCGATTTACCTTCAGCAATTGGTCTGCATCGGGTCTCAGCGTCGAGTCGATATTAAACAGTAGTTTTATGTGATCCCTCACAATCTCTGGAATTTCTAAAAGCCGTGACGACGTCAAATTTCGAAGCTGCAACGATTCCAAATGGAATTTACATAATTGTTAAAAGCATGGTAACTCTCGGAAGTTCAGATTTGTTTTGCAAAATCCACTACTTACATAATTCAAAAGCTTTGTGTAAATAATTCAAGTTGTTCCTTCCAAGGTGACAAGTAATAGTAATTTATGTGATTTACAATAAATTGAAATGCAATTACAGTTGTTTGTTAAATTTGAAATAAGGAATGACATTTCAAAAATAGTAAAATGTTATTAAAAATAAGTCTAACAAAGACAAGCTAACATCTGAAGCATTCATCTTATAGGTTCTCCAGTCTGCCATGCAATCGTATAACGTATTCCCCTTGTTGTAAATGGCATAAACCATCATCCCGAACGAGAACATATCGCTCGCAACGTCGCAACCTGTCAGTCCATATTCTGGAGCCAAATAATTTAATTTTGGCTGAGTTGCTGGATCCGACTGCTGGTCGTACTCTCTGTATGGATAATAAGGCTGCAAAAAGATTATAATGATCATCATCATCATCATCATCACATTCAATAATAATAATAATAAGTTGTAACTTCCTACATCATTGTAAATTTAAAGACGCCCACCTCTCCTTGTGCATTGGCATTGATGATGCAATGTTCAAATCCTGCAAGCTTCCAACATCCAAATTTGTTTATAAAAACTGATTCAGGACAACAATTTCCATGAATAATTCGGGCACTTCCATGGAGAAAAGCAAGACCTTCTATGACCTGTAACAATATTGATGAGTCAATCTAAAAAATCAATTATGATCTCGATCGAGTTACAATGGCCATAATGGCTACATTGGTTTAAAAAAAAAAAACTGGTTCATAGAATAACCTGGAATAATCCATATCTAGTTTCAACATCAAAGAGTGAAAAATCTTTCAAATATAGAGGAGGTGGATGAGGAAGGTTGTCATGGGAACCCAGCACGTTTGCAAGACTTGCAAATATAGGCTCAGTTGCAAATGCCAGACTTTCTCTGGAACCATTGTTTGAATTATTAATAAATTAAGTAAAAGGATCGAGTGCCACGATGTTATCATGATGTTATCACGATGCCAGCATATGAACAGCTTCTTAATTCATAATCACTAATATAACTCTCTAAGAAACTGCAAACGAATCCATCTTAAATTTTAAATAAACCTTGAATCTTCTAGCGGGTGCACAACAGACAATATTTTTGGATGCCTCAACTTTGTTAGTTGAGAAACTCCCTTTTTGAGAGATTCCAAAAGAACTTCTCTTTCACGTTTACTGAATCTCTCCAGTTGCTTTTTTTCAAAAAAGAAAATCGATGCTTCCTATTTAAAAAGAAAACTATAATCACAAGATGATCACAAGATAATCAAGAGATAGTAACATCAATGAACTCAAAAGTTAATAACTGTAAAAATTGAGAATATATATATATATGGAAATATTAATGCCAAACTTGTTTAGTTGATTTGGAGAGGCCGTCGTAGACTTTCCACAACATGCCAGGTCCTCCACTGGCTCGATGTCCATGTATTTCAAAATCATTTGTGATCGGGTTACCGACCGGTAAAACATTTGTCACCGCAGATTTCAATCGATTTAATACATCCATTTAAACTTTTATAAAATCTTTATTGCCAGGGGAGTAGCAGTTCTCAGCTGGTAACGTAAAACCAATCGCTGACTAGCTGTAACATATACAATTTTCAAAAGTAAACGCGATGCTAATTAATGATAGCGTTAAAGAGTAACGAATCTGACCATAATTTACTTTAATTATCCTTTAAAAAAATTAGGTATCTTTTTGTTGTTTTATTTTAAATCAGGAGTAGATTTGCGCACCGTTGATATAATCAGAGGTTTATGTATGAATTAACCCCATGAAATTTGTGTGAAATGAAAATCAATAGCTTTTGGTTATTTTGATGGATGTAAAATTTATATAGGTCAATAATTACTATTTAGGATGCTGCAGATTTAGAGTTAATTTTTTTCAGAAAATTTGATGGTAGAATTGTACATTATACAATTTCTGCAATTGTAGTAGTTCCATATCTTAGTCTGGTGTCCAGTGTATTCTGATTTAACCCTTGGATGCCCAGGGGATGGGTACAATTGTACTCCAATTTTTTGGAATTCTGGAGTCCGTTTTTTTTTAATTTTGTCATGAATTCTTGTGACTTTTATCTTCAACATGTCTATGACAGTGTCACGTAAATATTTCTGGCCAAAAGAGAAACTCCTCGTTTTTACGAACGTTCAAAAGACGTGGGGTTTTTGGCCCTTTGAAAACCCTGACGCTTTCCGAAAATGGGCGCATCCTGATCGGTGATCAGCCAGATGTTCCTGTCGGTTCTGGATTCAACTTTCGGCAATGGGAAGCTCTCATTGGCTTTCTTACGTCGTCTGTTACTAGCAGGAATGGAGCGATTCTTGAAAGCTCTCATTGGCTTCTTTGTGACGCTTCTTTTCTAACTTAAGCATTTCACCTTGCCTCTGCGTGGCTATCGGTGACCTTCTTCTGATATCCCTGTCGCCAAATCAACCAAAATCCAAAACGAGGCTGCTTCGCGGTTTCAGGCATAAGACTCACAGCTTTCGTTCTTTCCCGACTTGACAAGCAAAAATTCGATTGCATGATTTAAATGCCCAATCATGAGTCAACGTCTATGGTATAATTCTATTGCTGCTAAAATATTGTAATCTCCACATCACTTTAACTTTACCGATTGACTTGAATTCCTCGGGCTAGCATCGGCTTTTCCCGGGAGAGAAGGGGGGCACTGCATACACATGTTTGAAACAAACACTGGTCCTAACCATCTAGCTATGTAATGGACGTTAATAAGCAAACAATCAGCCGCCATCGAATCTAGCGACAGTAATTAAACTTCCAATTTTTGGCGCATTTGTAATTTTCTTTCCCATATTAATTTAATTCCGATATTTCACCAATAGTAAAATTTGAAAGGAGCCACCGATAGGAAGTGATTTTAATCGATAAATTACCAAGAACCTAATGTCGTTAAAAATAAGCGCCAAAAAGCGAGCTTGTTTTATTTCAGGGATGACTAGATTTTATTGAGAAGCTAAGAATTTAAATAAGAATTTGGATTCAGGTCGCTCAAAAACCTATAAAATCTAATTGCCACTGATTAAAATAATTTGCTGGAAATACGTCTGCTGTCGAAATTGGACCCTGGTTTTTATTTTCGTTTGATCTATGATACTCGATCTTACTCTTAAAAAACTCAAATAGAGATATTTTACGTTTCATTGGTGTCTCGATCTTGATTATATTAA
Source organism: Hirudinaria manillensis (assembly GCA_034509925.1). NCBI lineage: Eukaryota > Metazoa > Annelida > Clitellata > Hirudinida > Hirudinidae > Hirudinaria > Hirudinaria manillensis. Next base: position 13,436,471 of record CM067528.1, on the reverse strand, counting down.
AATTATTGGACGAGCCAAGGTGCCCAGAATAAGTCCATTTAAATTGACTATCAACATTATTCATTTTAATTGGTTGTGAAACTTTATGGTAAATCTCTGATTCTTGTTTAGGTTGCTTCGCTTCCTTTTCGTTGCAGGCATAAAAACTGTCGACATTACATTCCAACGAAGTGCAGTTTATCTTAGATCTGGATAAGACAGATTAAAAGGATTAAATATTACACAGGGTCATCGATTAAATCTGGATTCAATCAAACTCACTCTTCAACTTTAACCTCTTTCTCTTCATTCTCACATTTGGAGGTAGATGCCTCATCCTCAAATATCTATTGAAAACAAGATGTAAATGACAATTACAGACAAAAATTTATCAAAAAAAAAAATATCAACTCACTTTCTCAAGCCATTTCTTGCTGACCTCCGTAAGTGCTTCGTGCGAAAATTTGCAATTATTGTTTCGGCATCCTCTTTGTCCGTGGAAAAATTTGCACGGCCACTCTCGTAAAAGAAAAATTTTTGTTTGTTAAATATTGCTGTCCTGGATTAGTAGTGATAAATAAAATATACTTATCATGTCTATAAAGGCAACCCTCCTTGGTACATTGGCTCATAACGTAGAACTTGCAGGGTTCATCCTTCTTAATTTGAGGAATGTCATGACTGAATGTACATTCACTGCCCTGATTCAGATTAATTAATGTAGAAATAATATTTTAAAGCAATCCTTTGCTCAAGTAAAGATTGCATTGAGAAGGAACATAAAGAGCTTATATTGGACAAATTAAAGTCCTACCTTACTACAGCATCCATTGACATAATATTTACAAGGCACAATTTTCCTTTGAACACCTTGCTGATGAGTAGCTTCTCTGGCTTCATTTGCCTTTGTTTTCTCCCAAAAAAGTTTACTTTTTTCAATCTTCCTCAACTTTGATTTGCTCAATGGATCTTTAGATTTCTTACCACTTACTACATCTTTCTCATTAGATTCTACCAACTATAAACAAGTAAATAGTTAGAAGCTGTAAACTATGATAGGTCATGCAGAACATTGAAACTCACCTTTTTATCTTCAAATATAGGTGCCCATTCATCATAAACTCTGCCAAATTAATTAAATATTCATATTTATTCCATGACTTAAATAAACATTAATTCAATTTTGCTTTAACCTCCTCAACTTAGACTTTCTTTCATCAACATCTTCAGCTTTCCTTTTCAAGCTCTTGCCACCCTGATCATCAAATGTGTTGCACGAATCACCAAAAGTGCCGAGAAAACTCGATGTGTTCGAGAATCCACTAAAAGTTGCAACACCAGGAATGATATCGGAACACATTTGGGGAATACTTTTCATGTGCGAGTTTTTGTTTTTCAATTGCTTTATAGAATTATTTTTGTTTCTTTTATTCTTGTTGTTGGCGGTGTTATTAACTTTGTTACGAGTGTTATTGTTATTTTTTCTATTTGCGGCTTTTAGTTTCTTATTTCTTTGATTTGTGGATTTGATGGTTGATGATAAAGGATCATCATAGCAAAGGACTGAGCGCGTAAAGCCGTCATGACCAGGAACTGATATATCGTTGTTCATCAGGCCAGGCCAGTTCATTGAGGGCATCTGCTCTTCACAAGAGATCATAGAACCATCATAGTCTGCATATTTTGGAATCTTGTTCTTCTGTAAATATTGTGGTTTGTTAATATAGTGTTATCAATTTGTTGTAATAGAATTCGAATTTAATTTATTTTTACCTTTTTTGGGAACTTGTTTTGCTTCCTCTTTTTGTTGTTTGTTTTTTGTTGAGAGGAACAATTTACCTGTGGAACTTTGGAATCTCTCTGAGTTTGCGATTGGGAAACCATTGGAGGCTTGGAATTTAATTCTTCATGAATAGTACTGAAATATTGAAATTAAAGATCAGGTTATGTTTATCAATATAGAAGAATATCAAATCATTTTCCTATTACTATTTATTTCGACTAAACATTGCGAATAACTTTCGAAATACTACAGCATTTCTAAGCGCGAGTAATCAAGTTATCACGGTGGATCCCTTTTTTTCCTATTTTTTGCTTATAGTTTCAAAATTTAAAACTACAAGCTGTTATCATTACCTTTCACTACTCAATGCAGTAACATTATCGTTACTGCTCTCTGTACATTTAAAATCTAGCGGCTCAGCAATGAAAAAAGTCATCATCTTCGTGTCAGAGCAACTGAGATTCAAATTTTCATCAATTACCAATTTATGGTAACGAGGAGAACCAAAGAAAATGAATAGTTTATTAATTATTAAAGCATTTAAAAAATCTATAAATTTTCACGCTTTATGTGCAGGTATTCACCTTCTGTTTTAATAAAACATTTTAAAGAAATCTTTTTACAAACTGTTTCAACCGTGTTTGAAATCAAATCTTTTAAGTAAACACATTATTTGCTATTTATCAAAAATTAAAAAAGGTCTGTCGCTTTTGGCCAATCAATTAAAATGTATTGGTAAAACCTCTGCGTTTTTATTTACATTGGGAATCCAAGCGTTAAGTAACACAATACAAACGATACTGTTTTGGCCAACGTCTGCTCTACAGCTTTTGACTGGATAACTGTCGTGCATGCGGTCTATTTATTAAACGATTTAATTGAACACAATTCTTCACAAATTCTTCTTAGGAGTGAAGATTTTGATGTCCAGCATGTCCTCAATCAAAAGTGCTTAGATTTATGAAAAGTTTGATGCCTCTGATATTAACAGGGAAGAACGGTGCACCGATATTTGCGATTGTAAGATGCTAACAGAGATAATGGAACGGGCAGCCTGGAGTCAGATGCGCAAACTTAGACGTTTTACCCTGGGCGCCAAATATCCTGTCCACTTATGTAGCTCGGGTTTTTCATATATATGTTTGTGATTTTTACAATAGGAAATATGGAATAGTTAAGAAATGTTAATGAAATGGTGTTTCCATCTAAAAATCAAATAACGTTTTAAACTCAAGAGATATATTTGGTTGAAGGACGTCATTTTGTGGCATAATTCAGAGTTATTATTATTTGCTCGGTATTAAATAGGACTAACTTAATCTTGCATTCTTGACTTCAAAATAAATCCAGCTAATAATTTCTGCGAAGTCTATGTGGTCAATGTTTTCGTGAATTATCAACATGTACCGCGTACAGTTGTGTTGTTATGAACCATAAACTGAGGCAGCAGGGTTTTGTTCTAATTCTGGTTTCTGCTAAAACTTTGATATTAAGTAAGATAGTTTCTAACATTATACTTATCATTTTTTTAGTTTCTCAAAAATATATTTTCGTGTCAAGAAGTAGATTTTTTTTTCTCCTTTTATTTTGAAGTTAGTTTTTGATAGACTATCAAATGCAAATGATTGTCGATGATCTAAGGCGAGCTAGTAAATGTTCTCGTTCCCATTAATAACGAAGTATAACAACGAATAACTCTCACTTTAAAATTAAACCAATGATTAATTAATCTTTATGGTTTATATATGACATTGTTTTATGGGTTTTTTAATAAGTCAAAACTAATAACCTTAGAGTATAATTTATAATAATTATTGTTAATTTTAGGATTAATATTGATTAATCATTAAATATATTGGATAAATCAATTCATTTGAGTTGTGTTTGCACTTGTAGTTTTTGTCTTATTAATTATTATCTGTTAACAAAGCATAATTAAATTGTTTGCAGAACATCATGCTTGAGGATGATTTGTATGATGAAATGATTCTTCCAACTGCAGGGGTAAAATTACATTTTGTTGTGATGCAGATCATGAGATGATATGATAACATAAGCTAACTTGCCAATTAATAGCAAACATTGCATATTCCTTGGTTGAGGCATCTGGTGAAATTTGCTATTGTGCCTAGTATGTGGTACTAAGTACCTAGTTTAAGTGTCAAGGATATTTATGTTTATGACACCACATACATATGCATTTATCATTATAGTAAGGTAAGGTAAAGAAAAACATAAATACAATTAAATATACAATTTATGCATTTATCAATAGGTAAAGAAAAATTCTGATCTGATGATGAATTATTGATTAAGCATACCATTGGCTGAATGGGTATTATTCCTGCACGGGTTATTTATGGTATATGACAATAGTCACTATGTGTTGTGTTCAATACCCATCACAGACTGCCAGGGAATGCCCTGGATGGGATTGCTATACAAATGGGGATTGATTAAGAAGTACCTTTATGTCCTATTAGGATATGTCCTATTTAGTAAAGCACTCAAAGATCCTCTAAATGCAAATTGATGTTTGATATAATTTTTTAACAGGTGGATTTGGAACAGGTGAAGGAACAGCAGAAAGAGAAGCATTCTATTTATATTGGCAACTTTACTTGGGTTTGATTGATTGATGATTGATTGATTGATAGCAACTTGATTGATAACCTCCCTTTAAATGTGCATTTCTATGAATTGTTATTTCCCAGCATAAAACTTTGAAGGGTTTTTAGGTTTTGCCTATACTTCATTTGGATATATTTTTTGTTATTATTAGGAGGTGGTTAGTTCAAAAAGTAATTTTACCACTTCAGAGCACCAATTATTCATATTTGTATTATTTATATTTACAATTCATTATTTCTTGATAATGAAATAGTTTAGGTAATCAAATGTATTTTCATTGGTAGAAGCATTGAAGCATTGGTTGTTACATTTTAAGGCACAAATTAATTATTTTTAAGTAATTTCACTTTTCTCTTTTGGGTGGCTTTTGCAGCAGAAAGAAGTTATCAGGGCATAATTAATAATAATAATAATAATTAATAATAATTAGTGCTCTGCTGCTCAATCATTTTTTAAAATTTTGTTTTTGCACTTATAAATGAGTATGGCAACTGGTTCTTAGTTGTCTCAGCTAAAGAAATAAGGTATATAAATTACATAACGAGAGGTTAATGGTCGTGTACTAGTGGTCAGTGACTGGTTTCAGTGGACCACCGATCAAGATCTCGAGGATCTGGTGACAGGAGCAGGAGTGACCGATCTCGTCGACATTCAAATGCACGACAATCCCGTCAACGGGCTTTCTAAAGGGTTCGTTCTTGCGATCGTTTTATGGATTCCTAACGGCTTTTTTATCGAGATGTGAAGTAAGATCGTTAAAGGGATTCTGCAGACTACGGTGCTGGACTTGCCAAAACAGCCTCTGAAAGTGCTATTGATTACAATGGTAAAGATTAGGAGAATATTAATCTATTTCTAGCATTTGTACTTTGTGCCATTTTGCCATTGTCCGAGACGACGTACGTTACTTGCAAACATCCCGTCGGTCGTTATTTCAGCTACGCAACCGTGACCGTCGAATCGATGATGAGCATCCGTCTGATGTCGATGAAACTGCAAGACAAGGTCATTCACAACAGAAAGATTACGCTCAACGAGTTCACATTGGACAACATGCAAAAATATGAAAATGTTTTCAACGAGCTGGTTCTAAAAAAAAGTGAGGCATCATTAATAAACACAATAATTAATAAATCATTAATAAACATGTACAATATGTATAATAATTGGATACTATTGAAGACAATGACAAGGCCCTGTTCAACACGATACCGTCGGTCATTGCGCCACCTTTGGCATTTCCCATGAGGTTCCTTCCTCCGCCTTCTCTTCCTCCACCTCCTCTTCCTCTGCCTTCTCTTCCTCCACCCTCTCAGCCACAACCAGTGGTTCTGGTCAAAGTTTCCAATTATTCTATGAAGGTTGGAGTCTTTCTATACTCTTGTGATTGCTGCTTCATCTTGCCTATTTGTTTAACTGCTTGCACAATTAACCAGGCAATACTTATTGGCCATCCTGTGTTAAACTGCTTTGTCAGAGTGTCGTGTGATTTTTAATTTTAGTGATTTTGGTGAATTAAATATGTTTATCTCTTTTCTAGCCTCCGGTTATTGGCATTTCCCGGATATCCATGACAGGTATTTGGAGTACCAGTTGATGATGATGATGGCGATGGTGATGATTGTGATGATAATAGTAATAATAATAGTAATGTTAGTTAATATTGATAATTGTGATAATGGTGGTGACTACATGCTCTATATATTAATTTATTAATTTATTTATTGAGCAGTTGATAAACATCAAATTGAGAAGGCACTGAAGAGTGTAAAAATACTCAAAAATATCAGACATAGACATGTAACAATGATAGGTACAAACAATTTTTAAGAAGGCATCACTAATGCCTATGAAACTGAACCCACATGACCACACCCATCCAGCATAGATAATAAGAAATAATAAAAGACAAATACTCAATATAGGAAGCATTAACAAGAATTTTTCAAAAATTTTAAAGTTTGTTTGAATTTTAGATACAAATATATTTGTATATGTCACATAATGGACCACTAAAACATGATAACTGATCCAATCAGGTATCTAGTATATGGCAATATCAAAATTACTATCAAAATTAAAATTTATAATGCTAATGAATAAAAACTGAATTGTTCATTAACTATGAACAGAAACTCAGTTATTATGGAGAATTCTATAATAATAGAGAACAATAATAATAATATTGTTATAGAGAATAATAATCCTATCTCAAGACATGAAAATAGCTTCAATATCATTATAGTAGAAGTTGGTTAGAATTAAAATACAAATCAAATGTGTTGTAAATGTTATTGAATTACTTTTGATTTCATCAACTTGTTTTGTTTCAATAGCTAATCTGCTTCAAACTGTGATTCCAAATTCTCAGCAACTGGTCTGCCCGCCGAACATCGTTGTGAGTGCATTGGTTTATTAGTTACACAATGTGCATTGGTGACTGAATGTTCATTTAATGATTCAAAACATTAATTAAGGATGAATGTTGAAATTATTTTGAGAGAACCGACGTAATTTCTTTAGAATGCTCCACGACCGATGGCGTCTGCCGTACTAGGTCCATGCGTCGCCATGCCACCAGCACCGGTCGCTCTACCTTTGCCTCGTACTCCAACCGGGTTTGAAATAGTTTCAATGAAGAAGTTTATAATTGTTTGACATTCAAATTGTTTCCAGGAAGATGCTGAGTAAAGAAGAATTTGAAGAGATTTTCAATTTAAATAGAGCTGTTGTCGAGAGGTCCGTGGAAAGAGCCACATTGGATGCTGAAGAAGGTAACGCGTTGATCTTCGCATAGTTAAGTCCAATCCGTCCTGCCTCGAGTCAAATATTCTTTCTCATCCAATTCAATCATATGATTTCCCATCACACAGTTCAAGTTGTGAACTCTTAATAGATAACTCCAATATTATTAATCAATATTACATGGCAAATCAATTACTTGGTGAAATCCTATTTATTTGACTTGAACATTTACATCCTATTTTATATAATATGCATATTTTAGCTCAATGACTTTAGTCTTGAAGCCACCATTTCCTCTTATTCTTAGTAAAAATTAATGAATTTTAACCTCATTAAGAATTTCATTAAGAAATTATTTATTTCAAATTATTTTCACTTTTGAGTTAATTTGATTTGGTCAAATAAAACAGCAACTTATTGCAACGATGTTTTTATTTTTTGAAAATATTGTAGGTTTATTTCCTGAGGCAATTGAAACGTTAGTGACTGCTATATCCCTAATAAAAGAAAGTAGATTAGGTTCAGATCCTCAGGGCCTTGCTCTTATGACACCTCTGAAGGTGCTATTGCAAGACATTGAAGAGCAGTCAATCAAGTAAGTTGATATTATAATGCTTTTTGCTTAAGATGGATGTGCCATTTTTTGCTCTACCCTTTCGAGGAAGAAAATTGTGCAGCCGAGAAGACCTCGTTCTCCTGCTAAGCTTCGGTCGAGAGATGAGAGGCGAGACAAAATAAGTCATCGTCGTTATTCAGAAGAAAGAAATTCTCCCCCACATAAAAGAAGGTCACATTGTGAAAGGAGTCCCCAGCGATCTCTTCCTGGTCGACACAGATCTCCAAGCAGGAGGGAATGTCGAGGGGAAGACAGAAGAGAAAGAAGTAGAGAACGTGATTACAAGTTTGTTGATCGTCACGAAAGAAATTACTGGAGGAAATCGTGACCTTATTAACAACAAATTGCCTTGTAAGTGGGGTTGTATGGTCAAAACCGAAGCAAGTTCTTGTGACAGTTGTTTATGATGTTGCATTTGTTGAGCTTTCTGTTGTCCAAAGTTTTTGTTTCAGGAGTCATTAAATACGTTAAATTTTCTAGCGAAATTTTAACTAACCATTGTTAAATTTCAATAATTTTAGCTTATTGCAGCAAATTGTGTGACTGTCAAAGCAATAAAAAGAATTAAGCTTGTCCAACTTCTTTCTATAATAGTTTTGTCAGTTCTAGTGGTATAGCGAAGGGGCGTTCAAAGAAGCTCAGAGTATCAACGATAATTTGTTGGATTATATATGTGAAGGCTGGAGTGCTTGTTTATTTATTTTTTTATTAAATAACACATTACAGACGATGATGTTTTGGTCACCCTCTACTGTTGACTGACTTGCAGTCGTGCTTGTGGTCTACTGGTTAAACGATTTGGTCGAACTTCCGCACAACCAAACTGTTCTTAGCAGTGAAGATTTGGATGTCCAGCTTTTCATCCGTTAAAACGCTTAGATTTTGGAACTTTTATGCCACTGAAGTTGATGGCTAAGAACTAAGCACTGATATTTGCGATTGTAAGATGCCACTGGATGCTAACAGAGATATTTGGACGGGCAGCCGTGGATCAGATGAGAAAATTTGGGCGTTTTGCCCTGGGCGCCAAATATCCTCGATACGCCACTGGTCAGTTCTAGACTAGATAAAGGATTATCAGCTTTAAGACTCAAATTCTCATCGTAATCATTATTAGATCTATGAATTGAACAATAGGATTTAATGATAATTGAGTCAGGTGAAATAGCGTCTTTTTTAGATATCGAATTCCGTGGAAGAAAACAAAAAAAAGCAAACATTTTGTACTGGTCAAATTGATAAAAAGAAAAAAAACATTCCCTATCTTAAAATGGTTGCGTTGGTGATCGTCGTCTGGTCTACCGACTCCTTCAGGAAAGCTGTCCCGGAAAGCTTTTAGGTAGAAATTTTGATTCGGAGAAATGAAGGACGAGGCTCGTTCGAAAAAAACTAAAAGTCCGAGAAAATCAAAGAAAAAGGTATGATGATGAATTATGAAAAGATTCTCGCAACTAGCTGCTGATTTCTTAGCTTTTGTCGGAACTTATTTTAATGACATTTTGTCTCATTTTAGGCTGTATCAGTTCAATCTGGAAGAAGTCGTGAAGATCCCGACAAAAAAGCCAAAGAAGAAGGTTGATGGACATTTCCATAAAATGAATTAATAAACCCTCTAAAAAATGTTTTTTTTCAGGAATTTGAAGAATTCATTTTGTTTACATTATTATAATATAATGTATTTTAATTAAATTATTCCAGAGGAAGCAAGGATACAGGCAGAGAAAGAGGAAACAGAAAGAAAAGAAAAAGAAGTTGTTGAAGCCAAGGAGAGAAAGAAAAGAGAAAAAGAAGTGAGTGATTAATGAACAAAAAGATTCCCTAGCCTTTTAGCTCACATGTGATTTAAAAATTATAGGAGCATAAAAAAATTAGAGCACAAATACCAGAATTGATGGCAACTCAAGCCAGGATAAATATTGGTCTCATGGCAGTTGAGATATCAAAGAGGGATTCTGAGGAAGTGAGATTGAGATTATATCATCATCTGTGAATAAAATGGATAAATGGTCTTTTTTAAGTATTTAAGTTTTCTTCTCGTTGAAGTGGGAAAAGTTTTTGAATCCCGTGGGACCACCAGATCCCAGAAATCTTCCTCAAATAAACACCTACCTTGAAACCATTGAGGCTGATGAATCAAATGAAAATATTACAGAAGTTCTCAAGCTTTGTAAACTTTTCTTTGAGGTCAGTTTTGATGTTGGTGGCCAGCAAATAAATTTCACCCACACTTTATCATTTAGTAATTCTTATTTTGCATTAAAAGCATTTTAATAATTTTAATTAATAATTTAATTTTAAAAATTCACTTCCAAGTTTATGAAGACTTTGGAAATATCCAGAGATAAGGAAGAGAAGCTGAAAGCTATACAGTACATAAGGGTGATCTTAAATATTTGTTGCTGCTTTGTTATAAATAATAAATAAAATAATAATAAATTATTATTATTATGCATTTTAAAAACATTTCTTTATTTGAAAACAAGATATTGTTTCATAACAATTAATAATTTCGTTTTTGAGAATATATAAAAATTTAAACAGCTCTAATGTCTGGATTTTGATCGATTGATTTTATGTTGTTAAACTTTGAGAGTTGCCTTTGCACATCTCCAAAAAAACAAAAACAATGATTATTAATGATTATATCTACAAAGTGTTTGCCAGAATTTGCCTTAATTTTGCAGTTCCATTAATACATTAATACATAGTAATACAATTATCAAAATAAAGCACAATTGAAATTGAAGACATCCAGGGATATTGAAGAAGTGATGAAGAAAAAAATCAATTCAGCAACTCATAACCTTCTTCTTCAAGCCAAAGAACAAGCCCCTCACGATGGCGATTTTTCCTTTTGCGAATCTAACGAATGGATCACATTGTGCATTTGGGCAAACATTTCCAAGAATCCGAGGTTTAAAAACTAGGCCGAATCATGATGTCCACTAATTTCCAGCTGCAAATTTTTAAAAATTAGGGTGAGGAGCATAGAATTCGAAGAGAGGAACGTAATGGTAGAGATAATTCCGTTCTTAAATCGACTGAACTGCTGCATCCGTGTCATGTTCATGGCAGAGGATTACGCTTCGCAGCAGATAATGTCCTCCAAAGCATTAGAAGATCTCATTTTGAAAATGGATAATGCCAGCTCACATTCACTGGCTAGCTATCAAAGCATTAGTAATTGTTTTCTGTGATAGTTATATCCCATAAAGTGGGGTCTGGAAATCAAAAGATTTGGTTCTTTTACTATTAGTTTTGAAGACTACAAAACATATTTTGATTTTTAAGGTTCAACAAGTGCAAGTAATACAAGCAAGAGGTCAACTTATGACCCAAGAGTCCTGGCTAGTGCCATGGGCATAGACCTAGACCTCGCCTATAAGGATAGGCAGAAAAACTTTCCCAAGATTTATATTAGAGAAGCCAAACCATCTCATACCAGGGTTCATGCGGCTCGATCCGTACGTCTTCTTAAGCAATTGGGGCTACGTTTAATTACTCAAAATTTACAATAGTAGTGCATTTTATGTAAATTATTGATTTTGAATTCTTACACAGGACGAAGAGGTGGATGCAGATGATGCTGGAGAAGATGAAGATGAGGATGAAGAGATAAACCTGGATAAATACAACCTCGTGACTCCTCGTAACTTGATTTTGTCAATTAATTAATTAATCGGTGTTTGTCTCTCATTTCCATCGATTGCGATTTCCTACAGCTGGAGAAGAAATAATCGAAGAACCCGAACCCCACAAATTTTTTGACCTCCAGTCTTACCATTCCATTGGTGGTGTTTTCCTCATTGAACTTCTTCAACTTCCGTATCAGCCAAAGACCGTCAAGAACTGGACCATTCAAATGTGTCAGTTTGGTCAACTGGCATCTTACTTTTAATTGGTTGATCATAATTGATAATTTATTCCTCTTATCCTTCCTGCCTATCGTATTTTTTAAAATAAATTCTTTACAATTTCTGATTTTATTGTAACTAATTACATGAAAACAAATTGGTTGAGATCTATAGTTTAAGTTTTTATAACTCAACGCATCTGTGTCTTTTTGGAGGCAGTGGTGGATCCGGCCAATGTTTTTCCTATTCCTTATGATGTTGAAAACGTCAGGGATAGAGCTTCTGTAGATACAAAAACAATGCCATCTCCACTTATGGTTTCATTCAGGTTATTTTAATTTCATTTAAATTTTAATTAAACTTCAATTAAACTTTTAATATCAAAGAATCTTTAGCCCTGTTTGTCATGAATACAAAGTAATTTGCATGATTTGCATGCTGCATCATCACTTTTTGATAGTGATCCAAATCCATATTTCCTTAAGCACTTTGAATATAATAAAGCTGTTCTTAATTGATCTATACATATTGATGTAATTTGTGTGGTGTCCCTATCCAAGGGGCCCTCTCAGATACATGAAAACTATTGCAACTATTACCAATGCTAAACCACTCATTTGACCAGCATGCTAGGATATGCCTGGATTAAAAACCGTGTTTGTTCTTTTTCAAGACTCCCTGATAATGTTCACATTTTTTCTGAACCACAACTGGCATATTTTGACTCAGAGAAATTAAAGTGGAGCAGGACTAACTTCCCACACAAAATTTACAATGAAGGTTTTTTTACAAAGCAAACTTGCACTTTAGGTGCCAATGAAATGCATGATTGAAATTCAAATGCAAACTTGTAAGTTTGTGGTAAGTAAAATAAATAATCCAAAAAATATGCTTTGTAAAGTATGGTAAAACATTAAAATCACATGTTTTTAAAATCACATTTTAATGTTTTTATTTCAATTCACTCATAATGCCATCCGCAAAAAATGCAAGATTTGCAATAATTTTGTATATGAGTTTTTGTAAATATGGAAGGGAATACATTTGGGAGGTAAGTGCCACATTGGGCAAGCTTTAATTTTCATTGGCAACCTATTGTTTATCTTGCAATGGTTTTATTCTTCTTTGATATGCAAATCAATTGATTTTGGTTTAGCCACCAGGCAGATATCTTTCAAGATTATGAAATTTGGACTGATGACGCTCATGCAAGATTTTCACATCAACATGCCTTTCCGTTCATTTGACGTTTCTCCCGGTTCGATATATAATTCGGTCGTTGTGACCATAGTGGGACGACTTACAGAAGTGGAATTTATTTTGGAAGTGACTATGACTGCAATGCATTTAAAAATAAATACATTTTGAATGTCATTCTAAATTGTTCAGGGGAGTTTAATATGCATCACAAAGCCAAATATAACAGCACTTTCTGATATCTTGAATGAGTTCATGCCTCTTTGTATACTCATCAAGGTAATTGTTAGACAATATTGGTCCAACAATATTGATTTGCAACAGTGCTTTCATCAATTTATTTTCTTTGAAGAGAATGAGACAAGCAGGATTTAATTTTTTTCCTGGTCCAAGTTCTTCAAAATATCTTAGCATACCTCCGAAGGTGAGAATGTCCAACAAAGAAATTTCCAGTAATTGTTAATCGTTTATCAGACATTGTGGACAATTTGTCAAATTTATTAATCCATAAAACTCATGTTTAGCTATGAAATTGATGTTAAGAAATACTTAAGCATGCATTGTTTCTATATATGAATAAGGTATGCAAAACCTTTGTTATAGAAACAAGGAACTGTTGATAGGCTCTACCATCAATTGGCAATCTTTGGCAATCAGATAAGTTTCAAAAGCTCTGTCTGGAATGTAGGAGTGAATGATGAAGAAAAAATTGTTTTCCAAGTCAACTTGAACACCAACGAGGTATATTTTCTCATTTTGCTAGAAATGTGCAAAACTCCAATAATGTGTAAAAAAATGTGCTTACATGATCTTACATGATAATTATTTATACTGAAATTTAATCCTGCTTCGTAATTGTGCACGAGTTTGCTCGGGATTTTTCCGCTTTTGTGGTCTCGAAATACTCATCGACTTGGCTGTCGCCACTTGTACCCATCTTTTGGCAAGGGGTTATGCATACTTGATGAACATATGTTGCAATGTCTCAGTTCAGAGCATGCACTTGGTGTCTTCTACCAGACCCACCTCTGCAAATTGTACTTGGAGGGCTCCTGATACTGACTTTATGGCAAAGGTCAGCTGGAGTGGGGACATTTTTCATGCATCTCCCTATGTTATCCTCTTATCCTGCTGCACTAACCTTAAGGCATTTGTGACTCGGTCTTGCTCCTCTTTTCGCTTCTTCTCTTGAATTAATATGTCAATTGTAACTGTATACAATTGTGTCGAATTTCTTTTCAATTGAACAAAAGATGCTTGCAAGTACTTCCCATAATCATCATCATCATCATCGTCGTCGTCGTCATCATCATCATCAAATTAATTAATATTAATTAATTTGTCCCATTTGTCTTTCAACTTACAAAATTTTATTTATTAATTTGATAATTATCAAATTATGAATTTAACTTGAAGACTGAATTGCAGCGTCATTCAATTTCAGCGAAATAAAGGGAGAAGGGGAATGGAAACATTCTTTGAAGAGCTGCCTGAAGAAGAGGTTCTAAAAATACAATCATAAACATTTAGTTCTATAAAGATGCTGCTTTATGTTAACCCTTTATATTCATGATGTAGCCAGTGCATGGTTGGTCACTGATGATGGTGTCAAAGAGGCAAGTCAGGATTCTTAAAATGCAAGAAACTTCTGAATCATATTCTGATGAACCCGCTGCCGGGGTTAGTTGAATGATTTTAAGGGGTGTAGCCCTTTTTATCGAAAGTTTTATTTAATTCCTTTGTTTCTTTGTATATGTTAAATTAATAATTCTTCTCACTTCTGTTACTTGGACTTTTACAGTTTCAATCAAATGTTTATAGTCTCTTTTTGAACTGGTTTGACAAAGAAGTGAGAGAAAGACTAAGGGGGACTTCTCCAACGTTCATAAACAATTTACATACGTTCTTGATGGCTACTAACCCGCTTGTACTGACAGTTACCATGACTAACTGATCATGAAAATAAGCTGCAGTTCATAAACACTTTTGGAATCTTAAAAGCAGTAAATCTCATTGTTCCTTTGTTGTTGTCTGTTTTCAATGGCGAAAAATTAAAAAAAAACTGTTATATTTACTGCACCATAATATAATCAAAATATTCGATGTCATCCGCACCTTTTCCTCTTACCAGAGGGTTTCAATGTTTATTTTGTTGTCTTCTTCTTTATAGCAATATATATAATATAATTACTGAATAGAAGGAAAAGAAACAAAAATCGATATGAGACTGAGGGAACCAAAGATCCCTGACTCAAACCACTCTGAAACAAAATTAATGTCATGCATCGCAAGAGGACGTAAAAATATTAACGAATGAAGTTACAAAGAGTTAACTCCGTTATAATAGGACATTAAGCATCGAGTGTTGAGCTCATCAGATCGGTTAACCGATCAGACACATGTATAGGGAGGGTAAATCTTCTCTTTTAAATTAAAAACTTAATATAAACACTTTAGATATGTTTTAAGAAAAATAGTTCATGTTTCAAAATACCAAATGTTACATTAAATTTTATAATAACAAATATTATACTGATATTCATATTCTTTTATAAGCCAAGCCTATAGTGAGCGATTATTTAGAACCATAACAAAACATGAGCTGGGCTAGTTACCAGAAAATAAGAATATAATCACGATTGGAGACAATGGCTTTGAATGGTTTATTTTCAGAGCCACTAGATTTTAAGTGCATAGAAAGTAACAACGGGAATACTAATGCAATAAGTGACAAAAGGTATTTAAACAAGAATAGCAAATTTAAATGCTTCAAACATTGGCAAGGCAGATTTAGGAAATACTAATTAGTTTTTACAATCTCCATGCATTTAATTGTAATAATAATGATTGAACAATTTACAATATATCGGCTAAATAATCTAAGTAAAGTAAACTGATTTATCTAAAAATTTCAGTACTAAGCCCGGAGAATTAAATAAAGCTTCAGCAGTTACACAACCACAAAGGCAGAGATATCCAAATGTTCCAAATGCAAATGGCACCTCTCAACATAAAACGGGCAAGAAAAAGAGGAAACAAAAAAAGTCCTCAAAAAAGGTAAAGAAAATTTAAATTCGAGTTCTCTTACAAAAAATTGATAACACTATGTTAACAAACCACAATATTTACAGAAGA
The DNA here is from genome assembly GCA_034509925.1 of Hirudinaria manillensis. Taxonomy (NCBI): domain Eukaryota; kingdom Metazoa; phylum Annelida; class Clitellata; order Hirudinida; family Hirudinidae; genus Hirudinaria; species Hirudinaria manillensis. The sequence goes on along the minus strand of CM067528.1, from coordinate 13,420,531 downwards.
ACAAGATTCCAAAATATGCAGACTATGATGGTTCAGTGATTTCCTGTGAAAACCAGAGTTCCTCAATGAACTGGCCTGGTCTGATGAACAACGATATATCACTTCCTGGTCATGACGGCTTTACACGTTCAGTTGTTTGCTATGAAGATCCTTTATCACCAATCATCAAATCCACAAATCAAAGAAATAAGAAATTAAAAGCTTCAAAGGGGAATAATGATAATAACAGCTTTTCCAACAACGTTAATAATACCATGAACAACAAGAATAAAAGAAACAAAAATAATTCTACAAAGCAATTGAAAAACAAAAACTCACACATGAAAAGTATTCCCCAAATGTGTTCCGATATAATTCCTGGTGCTGCAACTTTTAGTGGATTCTCGAACACATCGAGTTTTCTCGGCACTTTTGGTGATTCGTGCAACACATTTGATGATCAGGGTGGCAAGAGCTTGAAAAGGAAAGCTGAAGATGTTGATGAAAGAAAGTCTAAGTTGAGGAGGTTAAAGCAAAATTGAATTAATGTTTATTTAAGTCATGGAATAAATATGAATATTTAATTAATTTGGCAGAGTTTATGATGAATGGGCACCTATATTTGAAGATAAAAAGGTGAGTTTCAATGTTCTGCATTACCTATCATAGTTTACAGCTTCTAACTATTTACTTGTTATAGTTGGTAGAATCTAATGAGAAAGATGTAGTAAGTGGTAAGAAATCTAAAGATCCATTGAGCAAATCAAAGTTGAGGAAGATTGAAAAAAGTAAACTTTTTTGGGAGAAAACAAAGGCAAAGGAAGCCAGAGAAGCTACTCATCAGCAAGGTGTTCAAAGGAAAATTGTGCCTTGTAAATATTATGTCAATGGATGTTGTAGTAAGGTAGGACTTTATTTTGTCCAATATAAGCTCTTTATGTTCCTTCTCAATGCAATCTTTACTTGACCAAAGGATTGCTTTAAAATATTATTTCCATGTTTATTATTTCTATATTAATTAATCTGAATCAGGGCAGTGAATGTACATTCAGTCATGACATTCCTCAAATAAAGAAGGATGAACCCTGCAAGTTCTATATTATGAGTCAATGTACCAAGGAGGGTTGCCTTTATAGACATGATAAGTATATTTTATTTATCACTACTAATCCAGGACAGCAATATTTAACAAACAAAAATTTTTCTTTTACGAGAGTGGCCGTGCAAATTTTTCCACGGACAAAGAGGATGCAGAAACAATAATTGCAAATTTTCGCACGAAGCACTTACGGAGGTCAGCAAGAAATGGCTTGAGAAAGTGAGTTGATATTTTTTTTTGATAAATTTTTGTCTGTAATTGTCATTTACATCTTGTTTTCAATAGATATTTGAGGATGAGGCATCTACCTCCAAATGTGAGAATGAAGAGAAAGAGGTTAAAGTTGAAGAGTGAGTTTGATTGAATCCAGATTTAATCAATGACCCTGTGTAATATTTAATCCTTTGAATCTGTCTTATCCAGGCTTGAGACTAACTACACTACCTTAGAACGTACCGTTGACAGTTTCTATGGAAGCAATTCCAACCAAACAAATTCCAAACAACTTAAACAAGAATCAGAGATTCACTATGAAGTTCCACAAACCATGAATATGATTGATAGTTGCTTTTCATGGAACCTCTGTTCATCCAATAGTTTTAACATAATTCCAATGGAGATGCCCACGAAGCAACGTACATCTCTGTTTGAGTTTTTTAAGACTAAGATTGAGTGTCATAGATTAAAAGAAAGTAATGCAGACTCACCTTCATCAGTTGAATCGAGTATTTTGGGAATATCATCCATTTTTAGTCAGAATTTAACAAGACACCTTCCATCTCTTGATTCATATCAGTGCCAACCGTTTACAAAAGCATTTGCTCAGGCTACCAGTTCATCGGAAAAACCTTTCCCAATCCATCATTCTTCAATGAGTTTTCAAGTTCCCAGAACTAATGAAGATAGTTCTTATTTTTATTCACCAACAATCATGTCTGACATGAACAAATTATCGAAAAAAATGGTGAGTTCAGTGACTGAGGGGTGTTTATCCTCTATCACTGAACCAGAAAGAACAATTAGTAATGAAATTTCCAGTGGGTTTAAAGGATTTGATCTCATAATGGAGGCAGGTTTGAATGGATTGAAATCAAATGAGATCAGAAGTCCTTTAATTCAGCAGAATTCAGACCCCTCTCAGACAAGTATCACATTTAGCGTGAGTGGACAAATTCCTCAAAATAATGGCCTATTTTCCACTCCACTTTCATTTAATTATGAGTTAAATCATGGCAAAGAAAAATCAAACCCAAAAGAAAAGCAAAGACTTATAAGGGAACACATATCTCCAACATCTTGTGAGAAAATTCAAAATAAGAATGTGGAACTTTATGCAGATATGCCCAGGTTCTCTTCAACTCCTCTTTCAAATCCTTCTGGAGAGACATGTTATGACAAAAACAAATCAAAGCCAAAAAGAATAGAATATTCATTTGGCTCAGATCCTACTATTTGTCAATCTACCACAAATGACGAATTTAAAATTATTACAAGTACAAATGTAAATGGATTGTTTTCAACTCCCCTGTTGCTGTCGCCTATAAAAGCCAAAGATAATGCAATTGGACTGGACAGATTGGAAAATGAGAAAGCAGAAACACTGCAATATAATGAGGTTTCTATGATTGACCCAGACATGACTATGAATCAGCAATTTTTTGCAAAATCACATGAACTTTGTTTGACTTCTCTCTCATTTTCTTCCAGCAAAACAAGCTTGAATAATGACCACAATAAATATGGGCTAAGTGAGAAGGTACAGGTAAATGAGATGCTTAATAAAGTTGAGCCTAGTAATTCTGCAATTCATGAACTCAGAGCTGCAAATGTAGTTGGTCTCTTCTCAACACCACTCTCATTTCCTTCTACAAAGACAAGTTTGAGTAGTGAAAAATATAAATTGGAGTCTAGTACAGGATTACTGGAAAGTAAAGCTCTTTGTGTTGAGCCCACTAATACCTCAGAACAGGAATCCACCACTGGTACAAAGGTACTTGGGTTGTTTTCAACCCCACTTTCATTCTCGTCAGAGAAAATAGAGAAGAATTGTAGCACCGAAAGTCCAAAACTGAATGAGTCTTTGAAATCAGTTAAAAACCAGTTAACATTCCTAAATCCTTCTAAGCAGGCTCATTCAAAAACAAAAGTGAACGAATTCTTTTCAAATCCTCAATCTAACACTAAAGAGTTGAATTTGGTGACACAGCAAAATGAAGCTCTCAATGAGATTAAGCCAATGTCTCTCTCATCCTCTACAATAAAAACAAAGTCAATATCCAAAATGAATTCAAAAAAGATGGCAGATTATGTTTCTGATGATTTGATTTATTGTTCAGGTTCAAATGCCAGTTTAGGTATTCCAGCAACTATGGATCCATCTGAAATGGTGTCTGGGCCAATTGCAGTATCTTCAAGGAAAAAGTTTAATGGGAAGAAAAATGAAACAGGATGCTACAAGAAGGAAGGGTCATTTCTAAATAATGACAGAGCTTTGATTACTAAATCAACAGAGAACCAGCAACATACTGCAAATGTTCCACTATCATTTTTTTCAATGAATACCAATAAGAGTCATGGAAAAGATGTATATGAGTGCCATATAACAAGGAAGGAAAATAAAACTGTTCAGGAATCCAGGACCACAAAGGTGCCTGGTTTATTCTCAACTCCACTTTCATTTTCATCTACGAAAACAACATTGACTGACGATGAGGCTGGATTAGCTCCACATGTAAAAAGGCAGGAAAATAGAGATCTAGATATGAAATCAGGCACTACTATGAAACAGGAACCCAGTACCAAAGGAATGATTGGCTTATTCTCAACTCCACTCTCATTTCCTTCCACCAAACCAACACTAAACAATAATGATGATAGATTGGAACCCTGCATAAAAAGTCAGGAAAATGGTGATCTTGATGAGAAATCCATTGCACACCAGGGACCCAATATCAAAAAGATGGTTGGCTTGTTCTCAACTCCGCTTTCATTTTCCTCTAACAATCTAATTTCGAGCATTAGTGGATTAGAATCAAATGCAATAGATAATGTGTCTGGCCTGTTCTCAACTCCACTAACATTTTCTTGTAACAAACCAATTTTGAGCAATAATAGATTGGAACCAAGCACAAAAGGGCAGGAAAATGATCATCTTGATGTGAAATCACTTGCTGCAGGAAACCAAAACCCCAGCACTGGAAAGGTGGCTGGCTTATTCTCAACTTCACTCTCGTTTTCTTCCACCAAACCAGCATTAACCAATGACAAGGATGTAGTGGAGCCTAGCATAAAATGGCAGAAAAGTGAGGGTCTGGATATGAAGACAACCAGCAATGCAAACCAGGAACCCAATATCAAACAGATGGTTGGCCTATTCTCAACTCCACTCACATTTTCTTCTAACAAACCAATTTTGAGTAATAATAGATTGGAACCAAGCTCAAAAGGACTGGAAAATGAGAATCTTGATGTAAAATCAGTTGCTACAGGAAACCAGAAATCCAGCACCAGAAAGATGGCTGCCTTATTTTCAACTCCACTCTCGTTTTCTTCTACAAAACCAGCATTAACCAATGACAAGGATGGAGTGGAGCCCTGCATGAAGAGGCAGGAAAATGATCTTGATGAGAAATCCATTGCACACCAGGAACCCAACATCAAACAGGTGGTTGACTTATTCTCAACTCCACTTTCATTTTCCTCTAATAATCCAATTTTAAGCAATAGTGGATTAGAACCAAGCACAAAAAGGCAGGAAAATGAGGATCTTGATGTGATATCCACTGTCTCTGCAAGCCAGGAACATAGAATCAAAAATGTGTCTGGTTTATTTTCAACTCCACTTTCATTTACTTCTACCAAACCAACAATAGCCAACAAGAATGGATTGGAACCCAAAATAAAAAAGCAAGAAAAAGATGGCCTGGATGCAAAATCAGTCACCAATGCAAACCAGGAATGCAGTATCAAACAGATGGTTGGCCTATTTTCAACTCCACTCACATTTTCCTCTAGCAAACCAATTTTGAGTAATAGTGGATTAGAACCAAGCACAAAAGGGGAGGAAAATGATGATCTTGGTGTGAAATCCACCGCCTCTGCAAACCAGGAACCCAGCACCACAAGGGTTACAGGATTATTCTCGACTCCACTCTCGTTTTCCTATAAATCCACTGTCTTTGCAAACCAGGAACACAGAATAAAAAATGTGTCTGGTTTATTTTCAAGTCCACTTTCATTTTCTTCTACCAAACCATCATTAACCAATGACAAGGATGGATTGGAACCCAGCATAAAAAGGCAGGAAAAAGATGGCCTGGATGCAAAATCAATCACCAATGCAAACCAGGAACCCAATATTAAACAGATGGTTGGCCTATTCTCAACTCCACTCTCATTTTCTTCTAACGAACAAATTTTGAGCAATAGTGGATTAGAACCAAGCATGGAAGGGCAGGAAAATGAGGATATTAATGTGAGATCAGTTGCTGAAGGAAACCAAAAATCCAGCACAAGAAAGATGGCTGGCTTATTCTCAACTCCACTCTCATTTTCCTCTAACAAACAAATTTTGGGCAATAGTGGATTAGAACCAAGCACGAAAGGGCAGGAAAATGATGATCTTGATGTGAAATCCACTGTTTCTGCAAACCATGAACCCAATATCAAAAAGATGGTTGGCTTGTTCTCAACTCCACTTTCATTTTCCTCTAACAATCTAATTTCGAGCAATAGTGGATTAGAATCGAATACAATAGGTAATGTGTCTGGCTTATTCTCAACTCCACTCTCATTTCCTTCCACCAAACCAACATTAAACAACAATAATGGTGATAGATTGGAACCCTTCATAAAAAGGCAGGAAAATGGTGATATTGATGAGAAATCCATTTTACACCAGGAACCCAATATCAAAAAGATGGTTGGCTTGTTCTCCACTCCACTTTCATTTTGCTCTAACAATCCAATTTTGAGCAGTAGTGGATTAGAACAAATCACAAAAGGGCAAGAAAATGAGGATCTTGATGTGAAATCCACTGTCTCCACAAACCAGGAACACAGAATCAAAAATGTGTCTGGTTTATTTTCAGCTCCACTTTCATTTACTTCCACCAAACCAATAGCCAATGAGAAGGATGGATTGGAACCCAGAATAAAAAGGCAGAAGAATGAGGGTCTGGATGTGAAGACAACCAGCAATGCAAACCAGGAACCCAATATTAAACAGATGGTTGGCCTTTTCTCTACTCCACTCTCATTTTCCTCTAACAAACAAATTTTGGGCAATAGTGGATTAGAACCAAGCACAAAAGGGCAGGAAAATGAGCATCTTGATGTGAAATCACTTGCTGCAGGAAACCAAAAACCCAGCGCTGGAAAGGTGGCTGGCTTATTCTCAACTCCACTCTCGTTTTCTTCTACAAAACCAGCATTAACCAATGACAAGGATGGAGTGGAGCCCTGCATGAAGAGGCAAGAAAATGATCTTGATGAGAAATCCATTGCACACCAGGGACCCAACAACAAAAAGATGGTTGACTTATTCTCAACTCCACTCTCATTTTCTTCTACCAAACCAGCATTAACCAATGACAAGGATGGATTGGAACCCAGCTTAAAATGGCAGCAAAGTGAGGGTCTGGATATGAAGACAACCAGCAATGCAAACCAGGAACCCAATATCAAACAGATGGTTGGCCTATTCTCAACTCCACTCACATTTTCTTCTAACAAACCAATTTTGAGTAATAATATATTGGAACCAAGCTCAAAAGGACTGGAAAATGAGAATCTTGATGTAATATCAGTTGCTACAGGAAACCAGAAATCCAGGACCAGAAAGATGGCTGCGTTATTTTCAACTCCACTCTCCTTTTCTTCTACCAAACCAGTTTTGAATAATGATGATAATGGGTTGCAGCCCCAGTTGAAAAGGCATGAAAATGATGGCCTGGATGCAAAATCAATCACCGACACAAACCAGGAACCCAACCTCAAAAAGATTGTTGACTTATTCTCAACTCCACTCTCATTTTCTAGTTCCAAAACAACTTTGAATGATGATTGTGATGTATTGGAACACCTCACAGAAAGGCAGGATAATGAAGCTCCTAACAATGATGGGACTACAAGCACCCAAAATCCAGAATCACAAGAGATGACAACTTCATCAACCAAAAACCCTCTCATTTGCCAGCCAGTTCAGGCCAATCTTCTATCTATTGATGCAGAAAATTCATTTGATTTAGGCAAACTTTCCCACTCTGCTAACATACTGAAGAATGAGGCAAACTCAGCACAAGCTGTGACAGTCAGTGGGAACATGCAAACACAACTCATGAAATGTAATCTGTTTTCAAGCCCACTCTTGTTTTCCTCAGTCAAAGAGGACCCTAAGCTCCAGATTCCATCTAGAGCGGTTCACAAATTTGTTGGCTCACATAACCAAGAGGACATTTCCCAGCAAAAAAATTGTGACAAAAAACAACTTTAGTTTTTAGGAGATATATTTATTATGAAGCACAAGATTAAGGTTAACATGGTGAGGCAACGCTTTTCAGTGGTTCTTGCAGGAAACTCACAAGAGCTTTGGCCTGAAAGTATGAAATATTAAGAATGGGACGATAACATTTTGAAATTATTACTTGTTATTTTATGAATTTTTTGCTGCATGCTTATTGCTTGCCTAGTCTGTAATTTATTCATAGTTAGTGACATTTTTAATAAAATATGAATTTCTTGCCTTGGATCTTAACATGCCCAGTTCAACGGTTTTATCAGAATAGGAACAGAGGAGAAAGTGAGCACATCTTGATATCACAACATTTCCTTCCTGTAAAAAACAAACCCAACAAAAATATTTTCTTGGCAAAAGTTGAACCATTTAAGAAATTTTTCAATATCTTGTTGAATGAAATTAGCTTAATGTTTAATTAATCTGGTGGTATGCTGATATGGTTTTAAATAAATTATTTTATGACCCAATTTCTGATCAATTTTCTAAAGAATAACAGTTATTCTAAAGAATTCAGGAGTCAATTGCATAACATGCAGAACTAAGCAGCAGGGCAGGTCTAAAACATACTTGGCAATCCATGATAACACATTCCAATTGTTCAGTGTCAAAAATTTGTTTCATTCCCCTGCTGAATCCTGACCAGATGTTGTTGGCCATTGCAGCGACATCATGAAAATTCTTGTCATTTGAATCACTTGATGAATGTGCCACAATGCAACCTTCACTGCTTAGAAGTCTGCAAATGAATGTTTTAAACTCTGGACGAAATTATTCATTGGAAAGACCTTTCGTTTCAGAGCCTTATGTTTACGAATTAACAATTTTGCGATTTAGAAATTGACGAACATAGTACATAGAACTCCCTCATTTGTTGCTGAAGAAAGTACTTGATTCAATGCTCTAGGTTTAAATATGACGCTCGCCATCTCATTTCATTTCAGTTCAGTCACATGAAAACAAAACACTGAACCAAAACATAGACAAAATAGTCGATAATCCTTGTAATTTCACTGGCTTATCAATTATCATCGAGTTTAAAATGATTTAAAATCAAAACCAGGAGCACGTTTAAATATTGTTTCTTAGGGGGGATGGATTTTAACAGACCTTTATTTGTTCAGGCTATTTTTCATGAACTAATTCAACATTTCATAATTTCTCCAGCAAATAAAATATACTAATCAACTTACGAGTTTGGGTGTATTTCAGTACATATTTAAATGTCCCAAATATATATATACAGTTATCTGAAAAACTACGACGTGTGTATTTGCCTAAAACTGTGCCTTGTTTGGGAAAAAATCAACAGAAATTGGTTTCGCTGAAATGGACAGTCGATGATTACAAACGATATCTTCAACTTTTCCCTTCATTTTTAAGTTTCAACCTTAATGTCAAATACTCCTCGAATTTGGCTCCCTCACAAGAAGTCTCCTGATTAATTGATAAATCTGATTTTTGCTCTTTAATTGTTTTAAACTTTAAAAATTAGAAGATTAATGATCTGAATTATAGAGTGGTTCATTTGTTTGCTTAATTACTTTTATTTAGTTTCGTTTTACTTAGTAATCCTTTTGTTTATATCGAACACGGTTAAACGATTTAATTGGAGATTTCATTTCCCAAAGTTAGTCGATATTTATGGGCTGCGGCCGTTCGACCATGATCGACGATTTCTTAATATTTACGAGAGAACATTTAAAAGTTCAAGGAGTTGCCAGTTCTCAAAGGTTTGTTAGTTTGCATTAAGACTAACAATTGTTTAGAAGTGTTCTCTTTTTTTTTAATGCATTTTGTGTAATGTAATGCTAGAAATACATCCTCATCAACGTTAGAAATATTATTAGTGTTATCTAGCTAGAAAAAAAAATCAAAAACCGAAATAAATCAGTCAAGAAAGCAGGATTGCAAAACCCATAAAGGAACAAAGCGAGAAGGAAAAAAATATTAAACCAGAAATGAATATCCCGGGTAGGATTGACGCTGATGGGCGCCATATAGATTGGTTGAACCCAATGGAAACATGTTGATAAGGCAGAAGTGATAAATCAATCCTTGAATCTTTGATAACAACGTTACATAATCTATACATAATTTTGGTTACAATCTTTAGTATATCCATCTCAACTTCAACTTATCACTTTCTAATGTTTAGCAACAATTACAAGCTGATATTTCCCGATGAATATAAAAACAAATCATTCTTTCATTGAATACCATAATGAAGCAGACGTTGATTGAAAAATGGCGGGAAATAAATGATGAAAGATTCCCGGGAGATTTCAGCATTAATTTCATGCACTGCGAATGCTTAATACTTTTAGAATAATATTAATAATAATAATAATAATAATAATAATAATAAAATAATAAGAACAATATATTTATAATTAATAATATATATTTAATGAAATTTAATAAAATATTCATTTAGACTCTTAAATATACGGCCTTAACCCACATTACACGCAAACGTATCAAATAAAATGTGTCGAGATTTCTTGTAAAAAAATCGTAAATGAAATTCGTCCAAATTTGTATTTCTGTCTTGTATTTGGCTTTCTTGATAGCAATAAAGAAACATTAAAACATGCTTAGTAACTGGACAAAATAATGATGATGATGATGCTAATAATAATAATAATAATAATAATAATAATAATAATAATAATAATAATAATAATAATAATAATAATAATAATAATAATAATAATAATAATAATAATAATGATAATGATAATGATGATGATGATGATGATAATAATAATAATAATAATAATAATAATAATAATAATATTAATAATAATAATAATGGTAATAATAATAATAATAGTAATAATAATAACAATAATAATAATAATGTAAAAGTTAAAAATTGATCACATAAATTACTGTTATTCCGTTACTAATTAATGTCTCCTTTCACATGTTCACATCAAAGCCCCCTTCCGACAATAAATTTAATTATTTTAGGAAATATAAATAAAAGACTTCCTTTCAGTGTGAAAAAGTATAATATATAATATAATATAACATAACATAATATAACATAACATAATATAACATAACATAATATAACATAACATAACATAATATAATATAATATAATATAATATAACATAACATAATATAATATAACATAACATAATATAATATATATAATATAATATATAATATAATATAATATAATATAATATAATGTTTGTATTATAATAATATAATTCTTATATATGCGTTTGGCTTTACATAACCGGTTCTAGATATATATTGTAATAAACTTTGAAATATATTATAGCAGTACATACGAGTCAATATGTTGATTTATAATCCAAACATTTGCAAATTATTGTTATTTGTTTATAAATTGAGATTTTATTTTTTCATTTAAATTTCAGTTAAATTTGTTTTGAACAGGAAAACATTTAAGAATTCAGAAACAGTATGAATTCAGATGATTTGCACCAACAATATTTGCACCCAGCTTTTGTACCAGTGCAAATGACGAGCGAGTTTATGAATGGTGGATATTATTATTTAATATTATTTATGAATGTTTATTACCATAAATAATATTATTACCATATATTAATATTATTAATATAGATAATATTTACTAAACAATTTATTTATTAATGTAGTTATACTCCTATACCTAAGAGGTATTCTTAATACATGCCTCTAATATGAATTTCTTTCTGTATATATTCGTAATACTTATTTTCTAACGACCTCAGTGGGTTATGACAAGCAAATTGAAAGTTAAACAATTTGGTCATTCAAATTTATGGACTTTAAAAATTTTTTTTGGGTCCAGTTTTGCTATTCAGACGTGGAAATCCCCATTTGTTAAAGAGTAATTGAAACGTATGGATCTTTATGGAGTTGTTGCTGGAAAGGCAGGTGAATGCCCGCATCTGCAAAATCATCATCATCATCACCAATCATGCTATTATATGCATAACATAACATATATATATATATATATATATACAAACAAACCTCAGCAGACACACGATAGCAAAATAGCGGCTAAATTAATAAAATGAGAGGAACTTAAAGAATAAAATTAGAATTAAAATACGAAGAATAAGAACAAATTTATAAATATAAATGGAAATTAAAAATATTAATTTTAAAAATTTATTGTTAATTGATTTACTGTGTCGTAAAACGTCTAAGAGCCAATTGCAATGCAAATGACTGATTGTAAAGCAAACGACTTCATATATTTTCATCAGAACACAAAACAGGAACGTGATCGAGTCAACACCATAACCATAACCACCATCATCGTCGTCATCGTCATCGTCGTCATCATCGTCATTGCCATCGTCGTCGTCGTCGTCATCATCGTCGTCGTCGTCGTCATCATCGTCGTCATCGTCATCGTCATTGCCATCATCGTCGTCGTCATCGTCGTCGTCATCATCGTCATTGCCATCGTCGTCGTCGTCGTCATCATCGTCATAACCATCATCGTCGTCGCCGTCATCATCATCGTCGTCATCATCGTCATTGCCATCGTCGTCGTCATCGTCGTCATCATCGTCGTCGTCGTCATCATAACCACCATCATAGTCGCGTGTCACGCGTGATCGGATAGTTTTTGTGGCTACGTTCATTAAATCTACCAAGCTTTAACAAGAAAGATGCACTCGATTGGCCAAATCCTTTCTTTCTTTATTTATTTATTTACTTATTTATTTATTTATTTATTTTGTATGGTTATGAATTAATTAATTTATTAATCATTAGTTTATGATTAATTTAATGTTAACTCAAGTAATTTCAAACAAATTTAACTGTTAAAAGTGAACTTAAGATTTGAAATTGTTTTTGTTTCGTTGTTGATGTTGTTCTAGAGAAGAGGAAGGGATGCACTAGCGAGAGGTTGACGTGGTTGGTGTGGTCGGTGTGGTTGGTGTGGTCGGTGTGGTTGGTGTGGTTGGTGTGGTTGGTGTAGTTGATGTGGTTGGTGTAGTTGATGTGGTCGATGTGGTTTGTGTGGTTGTTTCGATAAATCTAATGATTTAAAATAAATATTTATAAATATTTTTGTGTTTATAAATAATCTTTGTGTCTGGTTGTACTTGAAGTTCCTTGAAGTTAATCGAGCAAAGCATGAATGGAGACTGTCCGAATGTCCAGAAGAACGAATCAATTTCTATTTGTTTTTTTAATTAAATTCGATTTTTAAACGAAAATCCATTTTTAACAACAAACCATTTATTTATATAATAATAATAATAATAAATAATAATAATAATAATAATAATAATAACAATAATAATAATAATAATAATAAATGAATAATAATAATAATAATAATAATAATAATAATAATAATAATAAATTGTCCATTTACCTAAACAAATTCAGTTTAATTTCAGAATCAATTGGAACAATTTTAAATTGAATTAAGTAAACATTTAAATTAAATTGACTTAAATTCGTAAATAAGTGCCAACCATAAAAGATGGGAAATTCCCAACGAGATTTGAATGTTTCTTTGAACAACTTTCACTTTCTTTATTTTCCATGAACTTGTTGAACTTTCATTTTATTTCAGGCCTATGTCAGACAATCTGTTGTTATTAGTGATAATAATAATAATAATTAATTAATGACTTAATAATTATAATATAAATATTATAATTAATTAATAATCATAAATATTATAATTGTAAATATAATATAATTGTAAATATAATATAATTGTAATAATAATAATATTATTATATATTTATTATTAATAATATTATTATATATATTATTATTAATAATATTATTATATATTATTATTATTATTATTATATATTATTATTATTATTATTATTATTATTATTATTATTACTTTATATTTTAATAAGTAAAATATTTTTAAAGTTCAATAATTACATTATTTTTATTAATTACTACTTTAAATGACACAAATCGAATTTGAGTTCTTTTCCTTACAAAACGGAAAAGATGGAAATGCTTCAATTTGAGAGCAAATTGAATGAAGAATCAATAAATGAATGAAAGGAACGAAAGATTGTATGAATGAACGAAGGAACGAATGAACGAATGAATGAATGAATGAACGAACGAACGAACGAACGAACGAACGAACGAACGAACGAACGAACGAACGAATGAATGAACGAACGAACGAACGAACGAACGAATGAATGAATGAATGAATGAACGAATGAATGAATGAATGAATGAATGAATGAATGAATGAATGAATGAATGAACGACTGAAGGAGGAAAGGTTGGTTATTGGAGACTTGAACAAAGCCATCGTAAATGGGTGCATTTATGTGACTGACATGGAGAAAGAAAAATCTTGACCCTGGCTTAATGCCAGCACATTAGAAATGCCAGGTTTGCAGGCTCACGTTAAATTCATCTCCGAAAATCCGGATGACGTCGTTAATTTTTCCTTCTGTGGTTGTTGGAAAAACCAAGGTTGGAATCAAGATTCCTTGTCTCCTGATTGGTCATCTATCATTCATTCATTCATGTTTGTGAAGGTTAGGATAATTATCTTATGACCATAATTATATTATAACCATAATTATCTTATGACCATAATTATATTATAACCATAATTATCTTATGACCATAATTATATTATAACCATAATTATCTTATGATCATAATTATATTATAACCATAATTATCTTATGACCATAATTATATTATAACCATAATTAGCTTATGATCATAATTATATTATAACCATAATTATCTTATGACCATAATTATATTATAACCATAATTAGCGATTTAAAAAAAATCCTAAATTCATTATAAATGCTTCCGTTGTGGTAAATCATCAAAGATCCTAAATGAGGAAAATCACTTCGCGTCTGGAACGATTTTGATTTTTGAATAAAACGATTTGAATATATTTTCAGGAAATATAAAAATATACGATTTTATTAGTGGCTGCGTGAATCAGTATTCATTATTGAGGCATGGATTGATAACGAAACACAAGTAATTTATTGTACAAGGATGGATCGATTGTAGAGTTCTGAAGAAAGGAGAATACTTTCCTGAAAATTTCTGAACGAAAATTAAAATCTTTTTCCTTAAAATTCATTCAAAATTACGAACATCAATGAATTGAAGAATTGATGACATTATTTTCTACGATTTGTGGTCCTTCAATCGCCTTTTTTTTAGGAACAAAAAAGTAAAATAATTGCTGTAATAATATTGATGGATCGACCTGAAATTTCATCCTTTTTATCTTTTTGCAACTTCTACTTAATCTTATAATTAACTTCATCAAACAACTATAATAATAGTAATAATAATAATAATAATAATAATAATAATAATAATAATAATAATAATAATAATAATAATAATAATAATAATAATAAATGTTAATATTAATAATAAGTTTTGCATTAATTACTTATCTTTCATTTTAAATTGCTCTCATAAAAAAATCTTTTGTTCGTTTATTGTTGCATTTTTATTTTGAAACAAATTCTTTTAAAAATATAAACGAGGATTAAACTTTCAATGATTTTAAATGTTTGCTTGAAGACAACGTAACATTATTTTTTGTTTATTTATTTTTTATTATATTATTTTTTGTTTATTGTTTATTTATTTATTATTATTTATTCTTATTCTTTTGTCAATCATTAAGGAATATCAACGTAACATAAAGACGTTTAACAACAAAGATTTTAAATCATTAAAAGGATTTATTTTTAAATTGGACTTCTTTAAAAATAAAAATATAAAAATTCCATGGAATCCAAAAATAGCTGCAAATATTTCACCTGACATTTGTTAATGTTTAAAAATCTGATGATTGAATATCATGTTTCAATAGATTGATGGAAACTCATGGAATTCGATGTTGGAGAGAATTTGTGTTGTTTGAAGCTCGGAGTGGCAAAGATTTATTATCAACTTTTTGGAGAGATATGGAGACGAGGGAGAGAGAGAGGTAGGGTATGTTGCTGTGCGAATGTTGAATGTTGAATGTTGGATGTTGAATGTTGAATATGTATTTTCAAATATTCAACTGTTTTTAATAAATATATAAACTGTTTTCAAATATTTACTTTGCATAGTAAATTTTCAAGGGTCAATAAACTTGAATAATGATGATCGTCATCATCATCGTTATCGTCATCATCGTCACCATCATCGTCACCATCATCACCACCACCACCACCTCCAGCACCTTAACACACATTTTTTCCAAGATTTAAATTATTAATTTCATTAAATTAAAAAAGTTTGATATCATTTCAAACTTTTCATTTCATTTGTTAATTTAATAATTTAAAATTCATTTTAAAATGAATTTTATTTGGTCACATAAATAATTATAACAAATAGTAAATATTAACCAAGTATTATGCGGTTATGATGAAACCAATAATATTATTATAATAATATTATTATATTATATTATTATATATATTATAATATTATTATAATTATTATTATAATAATATTATAATTGGAATTTTAATGAATATAATAATAATAATAATAACAATAATAATAATAACAATAATAATAAAACTCAGATGACTTTCAGACCATCGTATAGTGAGTTTTATTAGCATCAGGACGTGAGTTGTTTGTAAAAAAGGAAACAAAAAAAAACTGCTCAACACGTTGAAATTCACGACTCCATGGAAACCCCGCTCGACCTGAGAATTTAGATTTTATTTTCGATAAAATTAAAAATAAAATTAAGAATTAAATTAAGATTTAAATTAAGAATTAAATTAAAAATAAAATTAAGAATTAAATTAAAAATAAAATTAAGAATAAAATTAAAACTTTCCAGAAACACGGCCACCTCCGGGCTGCTCCTTGCAATTTCTTTTTGGACTTTGAACAAATATTTGGCCCCACTGAGATGGTCAGACTGCGACGATGAAGAAGATGATGACGACGACGACGACGATGATTCTATATTGACTGACTTTCATCCTTATCAACACCGGCGCGACTATTTTCATCATCATATCACCTTCATCGTCATCGTCATCATCGTCATCATCATCATCATCATCATGAGTCTCAGTACCCTTTGAAAAGTTACCACAAAAATCTAATGCTTCGTCCGACGTAATCGTCATTCGACATTCGTAGGACCTCAAATTGGTATTAAAAAAAATATATTAAAAAAAAATATAAAAAAAAATATAAAAACTTTAACAAATCTGCAAAATCTAAACTTTTAATTCGTAAATCACCATCCAAATATAAAGAAAAACAAAGAATAATAAACTGTGAATATTATATAATATTTTATATTATATTATTTATATTAATATTATGTAATATTTTATATTAATATTATGTAATAATTCCAAACTAATTAATCAAAAGACATGGCGAATATATATTTCGTTTTGTAATATTTGGTATTTCAATCTTTTTAAATAATTCTAATTCTTTCGATTCATCCATCCACCCATTCATCCGTCCATCCACCCGCCCGTCCGTCGGTCCATCCGTCCATTAGATCATCTGATTCCACCCCTTAATGCTACTTTTAAATCCTCCCCAGTTTTTTTCATTTCCGAAAATTTTGTTGGAAAATGAAATATTTAATGAATAAATCGTTAATTTTAAATAATAATATTATATAATATTATTAAATAATAATAAACCAATAATCATTTACACTTTGGGTTTACAAACATATGTAAAAAATAATGTAATAATACCAACCATAACGACAGCATTATATGTATATTTTATATATATATTATAAATTATATTACAATTATATTTTACATATTATAATATATATATTATATATTATTATTAATTATGAGATAATTATCAAGTAATTGTTATTATATCAAATACAAATTATTCTTACATTTATTGTATATATATATTTGTTTTTCTAATATTCTATTAATTAAATGTATATAATAATAATAATAATTATTAAATTATTAAAATAATAATTTCTTTATTATTATTATTATTATTTATTATTATTATTTAAATAATAATTTCTTTATTATTTTAAGAAATATGCATTATTTATTATTAACGGCACGGGTTACGTCAGAGGAAATAAGTACATTTCGTAGGGGAGCAGGTGCTGTTGTGTCACGTGAGAAAACTGAAAATGTAATCCTTCAATTCGGGGGTCGCCTTTTTTTCAAATAATTAGAAAATAAAAACATTTTAAATTTTATTTGATTTTATTAAAAGAAATTCAATCTTTTAAAAGTTTATTGCAGGTCAATTGTGGGTCAATTGCGGGTCAATTGGGGTCAATTGGTCAATTGTGACCAATGGGAGAATTCGGAAAATTATTGACTTTGATGTAAATTGAACGAAACACTGTCAGACAATAAACATCTTTATTCAAATATTTAAAGATATTTTGAAATAAATAAACAAAATAAATTTTAAAATAAATTTTAATGGAAATTTTTCAAGACAACGTTCCTTTGAAAACATTCCTTTGAAACGATAAACTATAAACGAATTTCCAGTCACGCGTTTATTTGGTACATAATTTTCTGAAATTCATTTGTACAATATATTCATTAAATAACGTATTTAATTTGATTATTCATAAAAATGTTTATTTGCTTGTGAAATGTACATCTCTAATTCATCTCAACTTATTTCATTCTCTCAGTTTTATTAAATGTTTATTTCTGGCGTCTCGAACTCAGAGTGAAAAGCCAGTTTAGTTTTATGATCGGCTTTGAAGGACTCGTGGGCTGATGGATTCTTGAAGCATTTCGAATGATTGTTGATGTCGTTCATTTGGTAGGCGCACCTGGTGTGTTCGGTGGTGCTGAACCTGATCCCCGTGAAGCCCCAAAAGCCCCCTGCATCAGACGACTGCCACTTAATGCAGGGCATCCATCGAAGTGCGAACTTGAAACCACTGCGGAATCTGAACGTCGATCGGTTGGAACGATTATAGGTTCGTTGTTACGATGTTTAAAATAAGAATTCATTTTTCTCGTTCATTTCGAATTATTTTTTTTATATTTTGTTTATTTACAAAAAAATAAAAACAATATTAAAGTTAATGTTGACACTCTAATTAAGATGCTAAAATGTGTTTAATATTATCAATTTATGGCTTATCGGATTTGTTTGTGTGTTTCCAGCTGGAGTGATTGAAAGCAAGTGCCGTGGAATGTGGTTGGACAAAGAAATAAAGAAGCGAAACTGCCAAAAAAATTGAAATTTTCAAAACGTGAAATTTGAATAAAATAATGAAGTTATTTTCAGTGTTTTTGGACCGAACATTTGCATGAGTAAACAGTTTATTCTGGTCAAAGATCAGTTGAACTTACAGTTACACTTGGATTTATCTAAGTTAAACAAATAGGTTAAATCCAAAAAATAAAAAAAATAATTTGCGAAACATGAATTCTTACAAAAAGGCTTTCGGCAATTGAATCCGAAAGACATGCGAGGAGCTCTTATTGAATTGATTTTTGAGGAAAAAGAAAAAAAATGGTCCACGTATCTGTGTTTAAATGTGTACATCGGTGATGGAGGTTGAAATAAGAAATATGAATAATGTAATTGAATTTTATCTTAGCAGAAAATCTTAGAAGTTTTCAAATTTCTCTGAAAGCATCGAGTTTTAGTCCGTCATTGATTGATTATTTTGTTAATCTTTGAAAATCATACGCTTTGTGAGGCTGTCTTTCAACTAATCGAAAAGCTGGCATCAATTTAATCAAGTCAAGTCAGAATAATAATAATAATAATAATAAACGAAATTAAGCCAATAATTTAAGAAAATAATTTAACCGGGTGCAAATAAAATAGGAAACAAATGAATTTAAAAACATTCGAAATTCAACTGACCTTGCATTCATCCAGCAATAAATGATTGGATTGTACATGGAATTGCTCATCGCCAGCCAATAAGCCAGGAGTGCCACGTGCTGGAACCATGTGTTTGAAGTAATTTCTGCCTCCTGGTATTGAATCAGGAGCAGTGCATTTTGTGGCAACCAACAGACTCCGAATATGATGACGACAGCCACCATCATCTTCACGATCTGTTTGGGTTTCTGATTTTAGTTTAGTTCTTCAATTATTGTTTTTATTTTTATATTTAATTATCTTAAACTCCAACAACTGTCAATATTCAAGTCACAGTTTGGTTGCCGTGTTTTTGAAATGGCCGGCGATTGTTAAGAAGTGTCACCCTTTTTTTTGATTTGACCGATTCCAATTGTCTGCTGGTGACTTCCCCGATGGTCTGACCTCCCCAGAGTTCAACTCCCACCCTGGCGTAGGTGAAAGCCAAGATGACCAGAGGAAGTACATACGTGATGATGAGGAGAAAGAGATTGTACCTGGAAACATACTGGAAGGTTACGGAGGATTTGACTGCGATTTGTCTGATTGCAGTCTGAGCTGATGGATGGCACTATCTAAGCAACAATCAAACGTTAAACCAAGCATTTAAAAGCTCCAATCAGTCATTGTTTCTCTCGGATTCATCCTTCTCAACCTAAACGGACTCTACAATAGCCTGGCAACGACAAAATGCAATCTGAATTGCAACTGGAAAACAAATTGTAACCAACCTAAATTCTTGATCGCTGGGATTTTCGTAGCCCGGCCACTCCATGTAGCACACGGTTCTCCCAAGTTGGCACCGGTGAACGTGGATCTCTGCGAAGAGCAGACACGGCATTGCGATAAGCACGGAGGCCAGCCAAATGCCAAAAATCATCCCCAGGACCTTTTTAGCGCCCAGACGTGGTCTGAGAGGGTGGACGATGGCCAAGTAGCTGTTATTAATTATTATTATTATTATTATGATTATTATGATGATGATGATTATTATTATTATTATTATTATTTTTATTTTTATTATTATTATTATTATTATTTAGGTTGTTAATACAAAGAAGGTTATTAAGAAATTCTGTGCTAACCGAAAACGTGAAGGTATAAGCTTAATAGTCAAGCATCAATTTATAATAACTCTTTGGATAATTTTAATTAAATTTTAATTTAATTTTCTATCATTGCAACACAGAAAATAAATATTTCTCATTTTCCAGAGTCATTTTAAAGAGCTAATCTTCCCAGTCTCGTGTTACTTAATGCAAGAACAAATAAGAACAGCATCAATAGTTGCATCAGTTGCAACAACCACAACAAGCATCAGAAGACACAAGAGAATGTTTGTTCTGAAACAACAAAGCCTTCCAATACTTCAAGAAGGGAAGAATATTTTTTTCGAAGTCAAAAATAACGTTTGCGTTGCTGACCTTTTGGCCTTCTCGAAATAACGTCCGAGTTGCAATTAAAAAATAATTTATTTCCAATAAATACAGAAAGCTATCAGTTCTAAAACCACTTAATACGAGATTAAACTCGAAGCATAAAAATGCTGCAACCGAGCAATTTGACAAATTGTTTCAATTTGTCAAGTTTATGGAAAAGTTAGATACAAGAGCTTATGCTCTCAGATGAGCTGAATAGATATTTAGGTTTATTTAGAACAAGATTTGAGCCGTCGAAATGGCATCGTATTTGCGAAGATCCTCGGAGAACATTTCCGTTGGAACAAAGAAGTTGCAATGGATTTTGGAGTTATTTTGGTTGCAAATAAATACTACGATTTCTCGTTTTGAAGGAAATTTGAAAGTTGTTTTCGAAGAATTTGGAATTCGAAAACACTGAACGTTGACTGCCACAAAAAGTTGAAAGAAATAAAACATTTATAGGGAATCCGTTAATGTATGGTTGGAGTGAATGAAGGATTGAACGAAGGAGTGAAGGAGTGAATGAAGGAGTGAAGGAAGGAAGGATAAAAAGAAAAATATCTGGTGGAAAAAATAGAAACTTATTTGGTTTCCAATGTCAACGTTCTCCATGTTCGAGGAGAGACTTCGAAGGAGTTGGAAAAAGCCTCGTTGGTCACAAGTCACTTTTTAATGAAAGTTTCGGATGAATGGATGAGGGCACTCGTTCTGTATATTTGTTGTTGGTGCCACCCAAAACATAAACATAAACAAACATCAGTAACCTTGGCTTTCGATTAACATAAATTATGCAAATGTTGTCGTTTTTTATTTTGAGATTATTTCTTAGGTAAGAATAACAATAACAACCTCGGTCAGTTTCTCAAATTTTATCAAATTTATTAAAAAATTCAGGTGAATAATTCCAGTTTTCCAATTTTCAGGATAAATTGAAAAAAACAAAAAGAACACATGAGTAACTTTATTATAAATAAATCTTTAAAAATAAATAAATAAATAAAAGCCGACAATGTCTTCGATCTCCTCTCTTGACAGTAATGGATTCGATTTCTAACGAATTTAGGAAAAACCTTCCGACTCATTTCGTCGTTCGTCACTCAAGGCATTTTTCCAAAAATCTCTAAAATATCCTTTAAGCACAAATATTTTCATCATTCAGATGTAATACTTCTTCCATGCAATCAATTCGAACCGCTTTCAATGCCGGTTCAAGTCTTGCAATCTTCGAAGCATTAAAATTCCTTTCCTGGAGACAATTTTTTTCCATTTTTTCCATCTCCAGGTGTGCAAAGGAATAAAAAATGTTAATTCAGAACCATGAAGGTCTGAGGAATCTCCAAAATTGTCACGCAACGGTAACAAACACTTGTCCGCAGATGTCCACGCATATCCAACGCTTCCACAAAAAAAGGGCTTTGAAAATGAAGAGGAAAACCACCTGAGAAATTCGTTAAAAAATGGATGGATGGATGGATGGATGGATGGATGGATGGATGGACAGATGGACGGATGGACGGATGGACAGATGGACGGATGGACGGATGGACGGATGGACGGATGGATGGATGGATGGACGGATGGATGAATAAAATTCAACCGACGCTTTTACTCGAGCATAATTTAAGGAATTATTGAAGCCATTTTCATAATATACGTTTTAAATCAGTTTTTTACGAGGAAGTTCTTTATTTAATAAAAATTATTTCCTCGCAGGACGTTCAGTTCTGCTTTTGAAAGCACAGAAAACGAAATCAAAAGCACGGGACCTCCGTTGACGTTCATATTTACTGCCAAAAATCCATCCATCCGTCCGTCCATCCATCCATCCATCCATCCATCCATCCATCCATCCATCCATCCATCCATCCATCCATCCATCCATCCATCCGTCCGTCCATCCATCCATCCATCCATCCATCCATCCATCCATCCATCCATCCATCCACGGGACCTCCGTTGACTTTCATAGTTACTGCCAAACTTCATTGAAACATAATTTTGCTGAACTTTTATAATGGATGTTTTGGACTTAATAATACATAATAATACCTAATAATACCTAATAATACATAAAAATACATAAAAATACATAAAAATACAGAATGGATCTAATGGACGGTTGCATGAAACTTATGCTTTGTTGGCGCCTGTGACTAGAAATTATGTGGTTCCAAGCATGGACCTTATTATTCATTTAGGAAGTATTTATTTATGAACAGAACCGAATAATCATTATCATAACATAGGGAATAATCATTATCAGGGACACCATAATTTGTATTCAACATTTTCTGACCTGCAAAATATACTCAAAGCATTGTTTTATTAGACTTTGCAGGGAAGTGTTGTCACAGCACTCACACATTTTCCTCAATTTTTTTAAAATAATTTTTATTTATAATATTAATAATCAAAACAAACATTAATAAAATTAATATTACTTTTTTTGGAATTTAATGAATAATTACTTTACAAATGGATAAACTTTATTTACTTAAAATTAATTAATTTATTATTTATTAATTTATTTAAATTAAATTAATTTATTTATTTAAGCAACGCTGTATTTCGAACTCCTCAAAGGTATTTTTTTAAACAAAACAGATTGAAAATAGGCGACAAAATGGACGGATTTATTGATGCGTTGGTGATGCATCATGGAAAGTCATCTTTGAAATTCGAACTTCGAATGTCAACGAAGCAGATTCAACGAAGCAGAATCAACCAATCAGAATGGATCCGTCAGCAGGTGAGACAATCCAGGTGTATTCTAATTACTCAAAGAGCTAATTGGTTATAAAACATCTTGAGCAGATGCGAACTAATGTCATTGTGTTCATAAATATACTATTACTCTTCTCAATTAAAATTATTAATGACAAGAGTTGGTAATAATAATAATTAATAATAATAATAATAATAATAATAATAATAATAATTGATAATAATAATAGTAATATTAGCAATAATAATAATAATAATAATAAATAACATCGCCAATATTCACGGAACGTGTGATGAATTGAGAGCATAGGAGTGCACCAGTTGACATCAGACCTATTGGTTTTTAACATTTTTCGAGTAATTTCTTGAGTTGTCCATAATTTTAAAAATAAAATCATAATCAACACCTGAACTAAGTTATAATTATAATTATACGACCATGTTTTAAAAGTAACACCGATAGAAATAGCTAAGCACTGATTGATTGATTGATTGATTGATTGATTGGTTGGTTGGTTGGTTGGTTGATTGATTGATTGGTTGATTGATTGATCGATTGATTGATTGATCGATTGATTGATTGATTGATTGATTGATTGATTGATTGATTGATTGATTGATTGATTGATTGATTGATTGATTGATTGATTGATTGATTGATTGATTGATTGATTGATTGATTGATTGATTGATTGATTGATTGATTGATTGATTGATTGATTGATTGATTGATTGATTGAAGGTGCTTCGTGGACCCCAATTTGATGATAATTTACAACATTTACGTTTACACCTTTTAAAGTTAAAACATAAATCAACATGCATTGCACGTCAAACACTGTGAATATAATTGATTCAGTTTTAAAATAAATATAAATATTTAAATATTAAATATATAAATAAATATTTTTTAGTATAATAATAATAATAATAATAATAATAATACTGTTAATAATTGTATTCTGCTAATTGAGAATCAGTGAATCAGAAGAATGCCAAGAACATTCAAAAGTGTCGACAGGAGAACAAAAATCAGGAGGACATTTTCAACGTTGATAAATCATTTTATTGCCAACGTAATTATTCATAAAATTATGACCGTCTATACAGCTTGTAATTACATTTATTACAATCATATTACGGTCATATTTTTTAATCTAATATTCTAATTTAATTTTTAATTTTATATTTTGTAAAATAAAATATAATATTGACTTTAGATCTTAGATGTGTCGATACTTTCATTTAAGTGTAATAAGTAATAATTATAAACAATTGCGTCAAATAATTATTATAAATAATTGTCAAAATAATAATAATAATAATATTAAATTGTCAAAAGCGTATATTTAGGAATTAATTAAACTTAAAATTTATTTCCACTTAAATCTGGATAACGAAAAGCGATTTAACTTCCAAATTAAATGAAAATCAAAATCAACGGTTTTATTTTATTTAAATTTATTTTAAATTTATTTCCTTGAAACTTTTTCAAAAACATTTTTTTCTGAATTTTTTCAAAAAACCTTAAATTCTTTAAAAATATATTTGAATGCAAAATGTTACCATTTTATTTGTAAACAAAGAAAATTAATAAAAAATATTATTTGCAGGAAGCAACAGTTTTGAGGGATTTTAAGGATTTTAAATCATAAATTCGCAGAGGTGAGAATCAACAATGAAACATGACTGCAAAACATCAACAAGGCAGCACAACGACACAAGAGCACAACAAAACAACAACACAACAACAGCAACAACACAAGAGCACAACTAAACAACAACACAACAACAGCAACAACACAAGAGCACAACTAAACAACAACACACCAACACAAGAGCACAACAAAACAGTACCACATCCCAACACAATGCTTTTCAAATGAACACCTTCCTTGCAAACAACATCAATTCACAACTTCATTCGAACAAAAATCAAGCAAACAACCACAAACAACCACAAACAACTCGTGTTGTCATGACAACGACCTGCAAACATCGCCCTAACGCATGACCCGGGGTCAACTATTTTCCTTTTTCCTTGATTTCTTTTTATTTTATTTTTTTAAAATAATCACCTTAAAATTAAATTTAAAAATCAATATTTACAATTAAATAAATAAAATAATTAAACTATTTTAAATCCAGAATTAAATTTAATAATTTAAAAAATTATTTACCAAAATATTGTTCGTTTAATATCACGTGTTTATCAGAAATATTGCAGTTAAATATGTTGTTGTTGTTGTTGTTGTTTTCAACCCAAGGTTCACGTGCACCTGAACTTTGGTCTCAATTAAATACAAATTCCTTTCCAATTAATTAATTAATTATTTAATTAATTGTTTATTAATTTAATTTATTTATTTAATTAATTATTTATTTATTTTTAAGTTGTAATTTTAACAATTATTTTGGGTTTCATCGTCATTTTAAACTTCGATTTAATTATATTTTTAAATTTAATTTGTAATATTTTAACAGAATTAATTTTTAAATCCAACCGGAACAACAACAATAAATTAAGAAGCGCATTCGACCCTTGAATCCTGGGATTTACAAAAGATCGGTAAAACATAAAAATATAAATATAAAAACAAAATAAATAAATATATTTATATCATTGATTATATATCAATATATTTATAATATATTTATTTATAAATAGTAAAATAAAAAATATATATATATATAAAGATTGATGACGTAATACGTATTTAAAAACAACGTCATGTTTGTAAACAACTGCCAGTTATCAGAATACAACCCTGGACGTTTCAGAGATGAAAAACCATGACGATGATGATGACGATGACGATGACGATGATGATAACGATGACGATGATGATGATGACGATGACGATGACGATGATGATGATGATGACGACTACGACAAAATTTATTAGCGGTTTATAAACAAGTTCTAATCTTTTATTGGCTTCGATTAACCATGGCAACGCATTCCCACACGTGACCTTTTCCCCACACGTGACCTTTTGCTTCTCGATCGATCGTCATTCATTTCCTGTCATTCATTCATTCATTCGTTCGTTCCATTGATGGACGTTAATGAAATATATATTATAAATATATATAATGGCAGTTGGAAAGTAGAATAAGACCTTACTTCCTACTTATTGATTATTACCGGTTCTGAGACAACTTCGACGACGACATGATGGCTAGGATGACGATAATGATGATGACGAAGACGACGACGATGATGACATTGATGATGACGACGACGACGATGATGACATTGATGATGACGACGACGACGATGATGACATTGATGATGACGACGACGACGATGACATTGATGATGCTCCTCACCGTTCCAAAGCTATGGCGATGAAGGTAAAGACGCTCGAGGAGATGGTACAGGGAACGATGAAAGTGATGAACTTGCAGTACAAGTAGCCGAACGGCCAGTGACTCCTGGCCATGTAAATGAAGTTGAACATCGTATTGAAGATCGTTATCAGGGCATCGGAAGCTGCCAAGTTGACCAGGAAGTAGTTGGTCACGGTGCGCATGCGCTTGTGTGCCACGACGATCCACATGACGATGGCGTTTCCACCGACGGCCACCAAAACCATGGCGAAGAAGAGAAGGGCGTAGGTCAATTCCAGGTACAAGGGCAGCTGGAAGGGATTCTCTTCGACGGTTCTCGGACAGGAGCCGTTAACGTCTTCATTGAAATCTTCCCCCTCAGCAGATGGATCGTCCATGACTTATTTGTAATTAATTAATTTTATAATTAATAATAATTAATTAATTTATTTATTTATTATTTAATAATTAATATTTGTTGACAATATTTGTAATAAATGCTTGTTGTAAGTGTTGCTATGGTAATCGTTCCATTTAAGCTAACGTGGTCTCATTGGTTTTATGCTGTTTCATTTGGTAATTATAAGCTTTAATTATTTATAATAACATTAATTGTTATTTTTATATTAATTTAATTTTTATATTATTATTATTGTTATTATTATTATTATTATTATTATTATTATTATTATTATTATTATTATTATTATTATTATTATTATTATTATTATTATTGTGTTGTTGTTGGCCTGTTGATGAATTTGAACGTAAATATTTGAAAGCTTCGTTCATTGTTTTGTAAACAATCGAATGAAAAATGCATCCTTCAGGTATTAACACATCAATTATGAATATATTCCTACATAATTAATTAGTTGATTATAAATCATTAAATGATATTTACTAAAATTAAATAAATTTAAATAAATATTTAATAAATTTTAATTAAATATTAATTAATCTTCAATTAATTTTGAGATATTTGGGAGAAAATATTTATAAATGGTCGTTGAATTGAATTGAAAGAAGATGTCGACGTGAAACTGAAGGTGATTCAAGGTCAAGTTACGATGAAAACAAAGAGCGTATTTATTTTATTTATTTATTTATTTAT